>CM076252.1:7901314-8136314 GCA_038380765.1 Odontothrips loti
TCGCTCGCCTGCTGTTCTGCGAAACTTAACCCACTCGCGCGTCGTAGTATACCATATCGGCGCAGACAGCTACAGCCACTTTCGCGCATGCGCAGAGGCGAGCCGCCGCCGCCGCCTTGTCTGACAACGCCGCCGGCTCCCTTATTCAACCCGACATGTGTCCAGCCCATTCTTTTTTCAAAAGGAAATTGCATCGCTCGTATTCTCCTCTCTCTCTCTCTCTCTCTCTCTCTCTCTCTCTCTCTCTCTCTCTCTCTCTCTCTCTCTCTCTCTCTCTCTCTCTCTCTCTCTCTCTCTCTCTCTCTCTCTCTCTCTCTCTCTCTCTCTCTCTCTCTCTCTCTCTCTCTCTCTCTCTCTCTCTCTCTCTCTCGCTGCTCAATTTAATGTTATGGTTGCCTCGTGTTCCAGAAGCACCTCTCCTGTGTATACCACTATTCTTTTACTGCCCTGCATTGCGTCGCCCCCCTCTACCCCTTAGAGAGAGACAGACTCTCTGCAGATTGTGATTGTCTTTTGTCTCTCGGACAAAGAAGGGCGCTAATTGGTTGTCACATCTCCGGCTCCGGTCCGCCTCTGTGGGACTCCCCCCCCCCCCCTCCCCTCTCTCTCTCTTCTAGCGTCTCTCCCGACAAGAACAGAGGGAGAGCAGAATATATATTTCTCTCTCTTCCGCGTATCGGGAAGCCTCCCCCCACCCCCTTCTCCTTCCCCCGCTGCCTTTCTGCCCGGCCGCCGCCGCCCGGGTGGCTGGGTGGTGGTGATAGGCGTGGTAAGCTCAACTCCAAAGACCTTTATCTTCTTTTCTTCATTTCCTTTATTGAACCCCATCCGGAATTAAACACACGGAGCCCCGCGGCGCTGCCCGGCCCGGCCCGGCCCCTTCCAGTGGCTTCAGCTGGAGTGCTGCTGCTGTTGCTGCTGCTGCTGCTGCTGCTGCGGGTTTGCTGGTGCGGCCGCGGACGGATAAAAAACGCGCTGGTTTTCCCCCCGCCATTGTTTTACTTCTCCCCTTTCTCTCTTCTGTTCATCCTATTTTCCTTGCCCATCTCTTCTTGTCTTCCTCCCCGGGGAGACAAGACGTGATTTCAATATTGATGGACCATCCGTCCCGCAGGAGTAACAGCAGCAGCCCCAGTCCAACGACCCCGCGGCGTGCGCACACTAAATGTCAATGCGCCGTGCTGCGCGACCATTGCAGTGTCTTCCAGGCCTCCACGCCCCACGCCTTGTGTCCATCACGTTAAAAATCGTCGGTTTCGGAACAAGCAGTTAATTTGGATGAGAGAACTTTCGTTGGGTCAGCAAAAACCTCGCCGCGTGAGCAAAAAGCAGAAAATGAGACTTTTTGCTCCAGCACAAACATTTTTCTTATCCAACGAAATGTTAGTTCTTGCAACTACATTTATTGCTTGTTCCGAAAATCAACGAACAAAATTAGTTGGGACAACTAATCATTCCTTTTTTACGTGCACGCCCCCCCCCCCGGGCTCCAGCCTTTCCGCGCCCCAGTTGTTGCTCTGTTTCTCTCGAACCTTATAAAGAACCCACTTGACCGCCACTTCCAGCCCGGGAACAGGGCGCGGGGACGGAGCCGGGGCGGCCGCTAAGTCGAGAACACACGCTCGTACCCCGTTGGTCAGATCGTCTTCAAACAAGCCTTTAATCTCGTGGATCCGACTGGGCCGGGCCGGGCCCCGTCCAGTATCCCCTTTCTCCCTCCGTCTCCCATGCTCTCTCTCTCTCTCTCTCTCTCTCTCTCTCTCTCTCTCTCTCTCTCTCTCTCTCTCTCTCTCTCTCTCTCTCTCTCTCTCTCTCTCTCTCTCGCTCTCCCTTCCTCTCTCTCTCGCCTGCTCCGATTCCCACATCAAATCTCTCCCCCGTAATCTTGGCTCTCAAGGCTTTGCCCAGGGCACCCCATCCCATCCCCTGGTCTGGTCTGTTCAGAAGGGTTGGGACCCGGAGGTCTGCAGGTCCGCAGGTCCGCAGGTCCGCAGGCCCGGAGGTGCACGGGCACCACAAGACGCTCGTCCTCATTAGAAGTAGCGGTCGAGGTGGCCTGGATAATCATCAGGAATACACGACGCGGCAAGGAACAGAAGAACATAAGGATGATTTAAAAATAAAATAAAATATATTTGTCCTACTGGGCAGCGCGCAGTGGCACAGAGTACTCTAGCCGACGCTATACTGAAATGAATTTCCCGATGCGACGCCCCCCCCCCCCCTCTCCGCTGCCACCATCTCATTGGATTAGAATGAGGACGGAAGCAGCTGTATCTCGCTCCTGACACAATGTCGCGTCCTTTGATTCCTCCAGCCGCCCCGCCCTGCCCCCCCCCCCCCCCCCCGCCCCGGGCCCCTGCCGCCCCCTTTCCCCTTACACCAACACCAGCTGACAGCGAGAGAGGGAAGAAAAAGCTCCGAATTTTCGGATCAGTGGTTCCCCTCAATCTATCGGGTTCGTTTGGACACCTGCCAGCGTCTGCCTCCGCCTCCACCGCCCGAACCCTCGGAGTAAGGACTTTTTCTCCAGTTCCATCTCTTTGCTCGAAATTGTTTACCTGGGCCTGTCTTCCCGCTGGCGCCCCCGCCGCCGCTGCTGCGCGGAATATAGTTCCAGTGCTCAAAACAGCAAATACTAGATGAGCCCCCAAAATAGAATAAAACAAAAATGCTTAGAACGGAGACAGTTTGTATGAGAAATAATCGTGTACACGTCACTCTGCCGGATTAAATCTTCAGCGAGAGTGAAGCCTCCCGCGAATTTTCTGAGGTCGGCCCGTAGCTGCGCGATTTCTCACACAAACTCTTCTTATTTTCCCGCCCGTTCAGGAAGAAGGTCTGTTGTTATCCTTCTACCACCCTTGAGCCCGTGGCCGCGTAACAAAGCACGGCCTCCCGGCCAGAATCAGCCGCCCGCCGCGCTCGTTTTCCTCATTCGAAGGCCGATCTTCTAGAAGGCAGGGCGGACGGACGGATACAGTCAGACAGCTGCTGATAATCCCCAGTAATCATCGGCCCGCGGACCCGCGGACCGTGTCACGAACTTATTGGAAGGGGGACGGGGGCCGGGGCCGGGGAGGGGAGCAAGGCCATCGGAAAGAGGGCGCGAGCGCGCGTTTCGAATCTAAATGCCAATTAAAAAGTTTCCCAGTGCAGCGCGCGAGAGAGAGAGAGAGAGAGAGAGGAGAGAGAGAGAGAGAGAGAGAGAGAGAGAGAGAGAGAGAGAGAGAGAGAGAGAGAGAGAGAGAGAGAGAGAGAGAGAGAGAGCGCTCCTCCAAGTCAACAAGGAGGAGAACGAAGGGCAAGGTGCCGCTCCCGGCCGCCCCCCTGGCCAGGTCGCGGACCTCCCCACCCCACTCCAATACCGGTCTCCGACTCTGTCAGGCCGAGATCGCTGTCGATTTCTAATTGGGAATTCTGGCCGCGCGGGCCACCGCCATGATGGCGGAACCGGAACGGTGGCGGCGGTGGCGGTGGCCGGAGGAACTGCTGTCCCTCTCGCACCGCTGCGGCACCGTCCCAGCAACGCCTCCAGTCGCCTCCCCCCCCCCCTCTCTCTCTCTCTCTCTCTCTCTCTCTCTCTCTCTCTCTCTCTCTCTCTCTCTCTCTCTCTCTCTCTCTCTCTCTCTCTCTCTCGGCTTGACATGTCAGGCCCACTATTTCAGCCCTCAGTTTGACCACCATCGGCATGCAGAGTGTCACTGGGGGCTGTAACGCATTTGGAGCCAGCCGATGCAGCGCGCCGCCTGCGCAGCGGCCGCCCTCGTATAATAAAAGTTTGATATTGCTGCTCGTAAAGTCGGCATCTGAAAGGCCACGCGCTACTCGACATTTCTGGGCCGGTACTATCTGCTGCTGCGTGAGGACAGCAGTGCGAGTCGTCAGAGCAGGTGAATGCACTCCTATCACACCAAAGTTGGACTGCATACGTCAACACAATCAGTCTCTCTCTCTCTCTGTCTGTCTCTCTCGCTCTGTGCACTCCCCAAGTTGGGCCGACAGAATGATCAATGAATAATGAATAATGCATCGCGGCCGCAATCATCGCTGCATCGCGATAGTGATTGCTCGGGGCGCTGCGGCGGCAAGTGTGCACGTCTGCTTCTTACCCCCCCCCCCCCCTCCCCTTATCCCTCAATCCTCTCACCCATCCTGGGAAAATAGGAAGGAAGTAAAAACGGGGGGGGGGGGAAGGGAGGGGGGGGGGGGTAGCGAGACAACACGCCCAGCCGGTGCACCGCGTGGCCGCGTCCGCCTCAAATTTTTCACCGAATCAAATGGAATACGTTCTGCGGGTTCATTCTCTCTACCCGTCGCCTTTATTCGTACCCGACCGCCCCCCCCCCTCTCTCTCTCTCTCTCTCTCTCTCTCTCTCTCTCTCTCTCTCTCTCTCTCTCTCTCTCTCTCTCCCTCTAACACACACAGGCCCACACGCTGCCATTCAAAACGCCATACAATGGTGGGGTTACAGACCAGAGAATTCGACCCTGAGCCCGGCTGGGTCCAGCCCAGCCGGGACGGCTATGGAAGTTGTTCCGTCCGGATGGTTCAGTGCCGTAATGATGTTGTGCACCCCCGCGTTGGGTGTCCGGGGTGGGGGGGGGGGGCTCTCGGCGACGTTCACCTGTCTCGCCTGGCGATGACACACCTATTTACAGAGAGTTTGGATGGGGCCTGGTGGAGTGGGCGGCATCACATGGCACGGTTGGCACGGGCCCGCCCAAGGCCCGCCTCCCCCTCACCGGTCCCCGCGGAGCCCTCCACGCGCGGGAGAAAGTTGGCAAGAGATTACAGGAAGCAGGAAGGCGGGCGTAGGGGGCTGCGGGGGCTGCGGGGGCTGCGGAGGCTGCGGGGGCTGTCACCCACGACTGTGCGTCGGCGTCACGGCCCCGTCCCCGGTGACAGCGGCGCGGCAGGACCAGGACCTTGTTGAGCTGCTGCTGCGGCCAGCAAATGCAAAGTCGCGTGCCGCCCCGCCCGCGCACCTGCAGGAGTGCGGAGCGCCTGCGGGCGCCAGGGTAGGCCAGCCCGCACGGCGCGCGTGCGTGGAGCAGCCGATGTTGCCTACCTGACGGGCGCCGGGCGAGTCTGGCCCTGGCCTTGGCACGGTCCGGCCGCCCCGCCCGTGCCGCCTGCGGCCGCTCGCACCCGGGCGGACCCCCGGACAACTCCATGCTGGCTGCCTCTGCCTCCGCCTCCGCCGGCGTCGCAGCCAAAGCCACATCGCATGGCCCTAATCTAATTGTTTCTTTCTTCACACAAATTGGTGGCGGAAGGGAGCGGGGAGGGAAGGGGAGGGAAGGGGAGGGCTTGCCGGAGCCGGGAGTCCAGTCCACTCGTTAGGGTGTTGACTTATGTGAAGTCACGAGCGTTCGGGGCGGCAGCGGCAGCGGCAGCGGCAGCGGCAGCGGCAGCGGCAGCGGCAGCGGCAGCGGCAGCGGCAGCGGCAGCGGCAGCGGCAGCGGCAGCGGCAGCGGCAGCGGCGGCGGCAGCGGCAGCGGCAGCGGCAGCGGCAGCGGCAGCCAGGGCCGCCGGGGCCGCCTCCAGCGGAGCGCGCCAAGACTTATTCATACGAGAGGACCCGCCGTTTTATTCAAATCGCATAGCGTTCGGCAGCGCTTTCCGCGCCACCGGAAATGAACTTGCCATCTGATGGAAATGACAAATGATGTGGGCCGTCCTCCACGCCCTCGGTGTTCTCGTGGTCCTCACGCATCTGCCCCCGCGGCAGACCCAGAGGGAGTCCCCCGACTCCACTCCCATTAGCGCGGTAGTTTTCCTCACCGGAGCTCACGCACGCCACGCCACGCCACGCCACGCCACGCCACGCCACGCCCGGCGGCCCCAGTCGATTTTCTGCATGAGATATTAGAACAATGGCGACGGCGGCAGGGGCCGGGCCGGGCAGGGCGGGCAGGGCGGTGGCAGTGCGGTGTATTTGCTCTGACAATTTGGAAGTGTTTATGTTTGTGTTTGTAGTTATGAGTTTCCTCAGGTTTTTTCCCCTCCCCTCCCCTCCCCCGCACCCTCCCTCCTGCGCGGCCCACACAGACAGAGACAGCGAGAAACAGGGAGAGACAAGGAGAGCCGTCCCGACCCGCTCCGCTTCCGGGCCCCCGCCGCCTCCTTGTCGGTCCGCGACGGACCGGGGAGTTTCTTGTTAGTCGAGAACTTGATAAAGTTGATTCACTTGTTCACGCAATGACATTACTCTCCTGCTGTGAGCGGGCGAGGAGCGGCTCCCGCAGGGCGCCTCGGTACTGCCGAATGCGTGCGCGAGGCACCCGCGTTACCCGTGGTACCCACCCGAACTTAAAACCAACCAGTCTTTTTACTCGTTCTTTGCTTCCTCTACTACTACTATGACGTGGAAGCAAAAAGAACGTGTACTGCGTTTGCCCTGTCAGTTAAGGCCCGTATTCATCTCGAAAACTACACAACGGAGGGATTCTGTTTTGGGGGTGTATTGGTTGGGCATTGAAGTAGTTTCGAAAGTGACATAGTAACAGATTTCTGAAACAAAAAAACAACAAAGATACTCGTTTTTAGAGACCGCAGATCGGTCGAAGTTTGTCATGGGACCAGCCATCACCCGCAGTCAGCAATCACTTTTCGCGTACTCTGCAGGGCTTAGAGTAATAGATCAGTTGCTAAGTCCAGCTAAGATGCGATGAAACACAGACTTTACAAAAATTTACAAATACAGACTGTGCAAAATTGGTTGTAAATATGAGAATAAAAAAAAAAAAACACTGAATAATAAAAATCTTAGACCCCCTTTTCCCCCCATCAAAACCCAAAGAACGAATCTGTCCCAGAACGCTAAAGCGTTCTCCAGGCCTGTCTTGTTTCAGGGGGCGCTTGGTAATTTTTTTGTAAAGAAAAGATCGGGCACATGGAACATGAAGCAGTTGATAATCTGTCTGCATTGCTTTCTGTTGACAGTCGGACAACAAGTATCAGACTGGTGGGAGAACCACAACAGAAGCCCGTGCCAAATATTTCTTCTTTCTTTTTGTTCCTTTTTTTTTTTTTTTTTGGGGGGGGGGGGGGGGGGTCTTTTTTTCAACCAGAGGTATCGGGCAGGCAATAACAATGCACTGATTTTATTTCCGCGAACGCCATGAATAATAATTTCCTCCCCAAGCCCCGGGCCGGGCCGGGCCGGCGCTGCTTCGCATTGCTCCGCGCGGTTTGGCTTTGGGCTGAGGACGCTGAGGCAGAGGCGGCGGGCGGGCGGGGCTCTAAAAGACTCACAAGCGAGCGCGATGCGCGGGGAGGGAGGGGAGGGAGGGGAGGGAGGGGAGGGAGGGCTGCACGGTCCACTTCACGTTTCCACCGATTTGCTCCCTTTCTCCTGATTCGCAGTCAGTCATGCATGTCGCGCTATTTTATTGTGCAGTATATATAAAAATGCGTGTGCGAATCTTCGCTGATGTGTGTGTACGCGCGCGCGCGCGCGCGCGCGCGTGTGTGTGTGTGTGTGTGTGTGTGTGTGTGTGGGCGTCGGTGATGGCTAGAGTATCTGAGTATCTACCTGTGTCTCAGGAGCGGCTGTAAAGGCCGGCTGACGGATTGCCTACATGCACGTATTGCCTACCTGTCCCGCAGACAGGTCTCGTACTCCCCCTCTAGCCGCTGAGGGCCATGGGGAATCCGATCCGACTCTTTCCCGCTCTGCCCCACTTCGCGGGGGGCGTTCTGCAACTCAAACGCGGTCGGGGTCCCTGCCATTACAATCCTGACCGGGCCGAGGCGGGGGCAGCCGGGGGCAGCCGGGGGCAGCCGGGGGCAGCCGGGGGCAGCCGGGGGTGATTGAGGGGCCGAGGCCGTCGACGGCGCCGGCCGGGATCAGCGGAGGCCTCCGGACGTGTTTCCCCAGATTCATCAGGGGCCACATAAAGGAGGGGGCCGAGCCCTTTCAAACACATGCAAAGTAGATTGTTACTGGTGTTCGCCGGGGGACTCGTTGACGGCGCCTCGGTGCGGCGACTTTGACTCCTCCTTCTTTGTCTCGAGCTGAAATTACGTGGGAACAACCACGTTCCATCCACGTTCTTGTTTGATCCCTTTACTTTCGAGGTGGATGTTGCGACTCTTACGTGGATTGGACGGATGCAGTCCATCTACCCTAAATCCGCGTCGCGATAACGTAGATTTGAGGTGGATTTCGGTATCCTCTGAAACTCCACGTAGAATTTTCGTCGATCAATAAAAGTTTTGAATCTACGCTAAACCGACGTGAACACTACATATATACCGTTCTGAATTTAGATCACTGCAAAATCCACGTGGATACTATGTGAAGTAGCCAACATTGGCCCATCTACGTAACAGCAACGTCGTTCCCGCGTAGCCGACTGGTCAGAGCAATTAGGCACTTAGTCCACGTCATATCGACAAAGATTCGACGTATCACTCGCTGTCAATCTGTTGATAAGAGCGGCACCTCGCCCATCCGTAGCAAGGCAGGTGTGGTGGTCCTGGGGTAGCGTGCGCGCTCTCGGGATCACAGGATGTGGGTTCGAATCCCACCACTGGAAGGGTTCTAAAGATACTGTCTCCCGTCTCGCTCTCTCACTGTCATCTCTCTCCTCGTTCATCTAGCACCCACTCTCTCCCGTCTCGCTCTCTCACTGTCCTCTCTCCTCGTTCATCTAGGCCTCTCTCTCTCTCTCTCTCTCTCTCTCTCTCTCTCTCTCTCTCTCTCTCTCTCTCTCTCTCTCTCTCTCTCTCTCTCCCTCTCTCTCCCCCCCCGCTCCCGGCCCGCGGCCCGATTTTTGTGCTGAATTTAAATGTAAAGATTACATTATGGGTTCGGATTCATTACTCCCCCGCTGCTGCTGCTGCTGCTGCCGCCTCTGCCGCTGCTGCTCTGAGCGGAACCCGTCGCGTCCGTGTTATCACGGCCTCATCTTCGGCGTCCATTAACTACGTCACAGACAGAGAGTTAGCCCCCGAGGGGTGCATCACGTGATCTGTGAACGTCAGCCGACGGACACTAAGGCGGGCGCAAGCGGCAGGCCGGCCCGCGTCTCAATCCCCCCCCCCCCCCCCCCCCGTCGATTGATTGTCCGCCGGTCGGACGGGTTTCACCCCCGGCGCCGCGCTGCAGAGTGGCGACTCGACTTGTGGCGACAGCGAGCGGCGGACGGATCACTCAGAGGGGCGGAAAAGGAGGGGGGAGGGGCGGTAGAATATCGAGGGGGCATCCAGAAACCGCGGACTGCAGGCGGAGCCTAGTGGAAGTTAGCCCGCCGTTGACTGGCAGCCGGCAGTGGCGCTCAGCGAAATACGACTACTCTTTCTTAATCTTGGAGACGTTTCTATTTTTCGCTATCTTTATCTCGTCTCTCTCTCTCTCTCTCTCTCTCTTACTCGCTCGTAGAAGTGTCCAGAGGAAGGGGAGAGGTGTCGGCGAACGACGGATTCAGGATGGACCACGGCTCGGCTCGGCTCGGCTCGGCTCGGCTCGGCTCGGCTCGGCTCGGCTCGGCTCAGCTCGGCTCGGCTCGGCTCGGCTCCCCGGTCCGGACGGCCGCCGAGCGCCGCCGGGGGTTCGGGAACACTTCTAATAAAACTCGGTGCCAAAGTTTTGTAATTACCAACAAGAAGACGAAGAAACTTCCGTTTGCTACTTTTTGTTTTCGTGGTGAAATCTATTCTGTCTTCTGAAACTCTGCGGCACCTTCTCGCCCGGCCCTTTTAACTGCACTCTCTATACCTGTGCATCCTCTCTCTCTCTCTCTCTCTCTCTCTCTCTCTCTCTCTCTCTCTGCTCCTCGCCCTCTCTTCTTCCCCCTCATCCGCGCCGAGACGGCCACGCCCCGTCTCGCCGTTCGCCGCGAGTAACTCAATACGGCGGTTCAATGGAGTGAAAGTGCGCACGTAAGTCAAAGAAATGAGACGGTAAAACGCGTCAAACTGATTTCCAAAATGGAAGAATGGGGCGGGGAGGGGAGAATTAATGCATCCCTGCGAGAGAAGGGCGGGCGCAGCGGATGGTGTGATGTACGAGGCGGCGCAGGGGAGGGGAGAGATTGGCGCTAAAGCCGAAGCAATCTAGAGGCACCTCACCGGGCGCATTCATACAGGGATATCGCTTATGCATACGGGAGGGAGAGAGACAGACCGGGGAGGGGGGGGGGGGGGAAGTGTAGCGGGTGACGTGCTTTGTCTGCGCATGTGTTCCCGCCCCTCACAGCAGCAGCACGCCGCCGGAGATACCCCACGCCGCCAGCCGTGAGCAGGGGGTATCTACCAGCAGGACAGCAGCAGCGGCAGCAGCAGCAGCAGCCTTAGAGGGCGTCACCGCGCTGTCGAAACCCTGCGCCGGCGGGCGGCACGTTCCAGAAGAGTGTTGTTGGGGGGACGTCTGTCTGTCTGCGGGCAGATAGATAGAGATAGATAGATAGTGGGAGTAGGGGGGGGGGGGGAGAGGCGGGCAAGCGTGCTGGTGTGATGGGAGCCTTCCAGGCGCAAAAAGTGCAAACATGATAAACGAATGCAGCGGCACGCGCCGGTGCTCCCCCCTCCCCCCTCGCTGTGTACCGCGAAGCCTTCTGAGATATTGCTGCCGAGTTTCCTCCCCAGTCGCCGCGGGAGAGCAGGCGCGGATCCAGGGATCCAGGGGGGAATGGGGGGGGGGGGGGTGATCGCCCTATTGTCCCCCCTTCCTCCCCCGTGGAGCGAAAGGTAGGCAACATGCGAAACTTTCCGCCTGTAAGTAGGAAAAAAATTTAAATCCCTATTTAGATAGGAAGCACTGTCCGCCAAGCTGTGTCACAAGAAAAATTTAGGCGGCCGGCAAGAGTTGAACCGCGGACCTGTCGCTTTCCGACCGGTCCACTAATCCATGCGGCTACCGAGCCACAATGGTGCGTGCTGCGCGCTCCCGGCACTCTAGCTCCACAGAGTAGAGCTGAACATCGAGAAAAAAAATTGGAAGCGTAGGCAAGAGCCGATCCCGGGACACCGTCCGTTAAAAAACTGCGCCTCAACGCCTTTTTTCTCGATGTTCAGCTCTACTGTGTGGAGCTAGAGTGCCAGGAACGCGCAGCCGAGTTCAGCTCATCTGTGGAGCTAGAGTGCCAGGAACGCGCAGCCAGCACCATTGTGGCTCGGTAGCCGCATGGGTTAGTGGACCGGTCGGAAACCGACAGGTCCGCGGTTCAACTCTTGCCGGCCGCCTAACTTTTTCTTGTGACACAGCTTGGCGGACAGTGCCTAAAATATACTTCCGAACGTGACGTAGGTATGGCTGTCCAAGCGACCGTGCGGGCTAAGGCGCCGCCGGCACAAACCCCCGGTCCCGAGGGTCTAGGGTTCGATTCCCTAGATTCGAGGGTCCCGCCCGGGGGGGCGTTCTGTGCCTCGGGAGCAATCCCGGGGGGAGACTCGGGGGATGTGCAGAGCTTCTAGGGTTCGAAGCTTCTGTTTTCCTTCTCTCTGAATCTGGCAGGTGCGGACATGCCGCTACTCGGTACGTAGCGAGTAGAGTACAGCGGCTTCGGCCGTGTACGAAGGGAACCTATGTCCTCCAAATCTTCGCAGGGGCGGACTCCCACGATGAGTGGGGCCAAACCAGACTGCGGTTGAAGGGCACTACAGTATGATGGAGTCCCGGAGGCCGTGGTTAGCGGAGGGGGCCTCGCGCATTGGCGCGGGCTAGGGGTTGCCGGGAGATCCGTCCGGCGCAAGCCGGGTAGCGGGTTCTAGTGCTGTGTCCCGGGGCCAACTAGCAGCCGTAAAGCACCGGTTCCCGTAAGATCACCGAAGTTGAAGGCAGGGGTCCTGGCGGAAGCCGGGACGACATAGGTTTTGTCAACAGCGGTCAAACATGCCATCAGGCCGACATCAGGCTTTTTTTACTCGTTGATTTTTTTTTCGGAATCATTTCGGTGTCTGGTGATTGGAATGATTGGGAAGGGACTGAACGTGATTGCTCATGACACTATTCCGTTGGGTGTACAGTGACTTTGCCATGTGATGCACCCCTCGCCTTAGGACCGTGTGCCCCCCTGCCGACCGCCTCATTGGGGGCACACCAGCCCGAGGGGCGAATCACTCGCGTAATCATGTGTACAAAATTCTATAAATTTTTAAAAAGAAATTGATAAAATTGTGTATTTAAAGTTAGACTTGGACTTCATGCCAAAAATTGCACCTACATAGGCTAAAATAGCCAGAAAATCAATAAAATTCTAAATCTGAAATCCTGAAATCTGTGTACAAATTTCAAATGAGTGGTTGTCCCCTCGTTCAATATCTAGACGCCAGTCAGGGCATTCGGCGGCGGCGTCTTTTGGCAGCGGCTGACAGCGCTGTCAAGAGCGCTGCGCTGCCGAGCGGAGTTGCGCACCGAACGCGGATGTCCCGCCGAGGTCAGCATCTGGTCTCTTTCTGTCGGTCTCTGCCCCCCCCCCCCCTCCCTCTGTCTCCTCTACTCTGTTATCAACTTTCTGCTGCGCGAGGTAAATGCGCAACTTTCCCCGAGCCTCCTAGTGATAATAATACTAACCAAATTCTAAGCGACAGCCCCCCCCCCCACCTTTTCCCCCGCGGACTAATCGGGCGATAATTTTTCCCAGCCCGTTATGGAAAGTTAATCCTCCCCCACTCCGCGACGGCAGAGACCTTGAAAACCGACGCCCGGCCCTCACTCCGCCAGCGAGTTAACTCGAGTTAAATCGCGCGACAGGCTCGGGCGTAGCTGGGCGTGGCCTGCTAGTCATCATTCACGGCCCGCTTCAAACATAAAACATCCATTCCCGAACTTTGCCATCTCGGAGACAGCGGCTAAGGCCCCGCGATGACACATGAGTCTGCCGCGGCGGCCGGTTCGCGGGCCCGCTGTATTACAGTGCCACGGCTTGGCGTCTTACACTCGGCGATACGGCTCGACATGGGCCAGCTGCGGCCTGTGTCCTGCGGCCTGTGTCCTGCGGCCTGTGTCCTGCGGCCTGCGTCCTGCGGCCTGTGTCCTGCGGCCTGTGTCCTGCGGCCTGTGTCCTGCGGCCTGTGTCCTGCGGCCTGTGTCCTGCGGCCTGTGTCCTGCGGCCTGTGTCCTGCGGCCTGTGTCCTGCGGCCTGTGTCCTGCGGCCTGTCCTGCGGCCTGTCCTGCGGCCTGTCCTGCGGGCACACCGGGCCGCGGCCCACCGGCTTCTGGTTATTCCATTTCTCACAGCGCCACACGCCCTTTTCTCTATCTTGTGGAGCGGGAGCAGGTACCCGTGTGGTGGGTGGTCTGACCCGCAGGGGGGGGGGGGGGGGGCCTTGAGAGCAGCTACCAGCGGAAATCGCGATAAAATGAAAACCACCGGAATGGCGGCCAACGTTGGGTCCCCACAAGGTCACAGAGAGAGAGAGAGACAGAGAGACAGAGAGAGAGAGAGAGAGAGAGAGAGAGAGAGAGAGAGAGAGAGAGAGAGAGAGAGAGAGAGAGAGAGAGAGAGAGAGAGAGAGAGAGAGAGAGAGAGAGAGAGAGATACAGTAGCGGTGGCCGGCGGCGGCCAAAAGAGGGTAAAAAAAAGTAGCACACACACACACACAGACGAAGGAGCAGAGCGTCGCCCTCTCCAAGAACGTGCTTTGCATGCTAAACGCCCCCTCCTCCCCTTGCCGCTAAAACACACTGTTACTCCCCGCGCGCGCACTCTCTCTCTCTCTCTCTCTCTCTCTCTCTCTCTCTCTCTCTCTCTCTCTCTCTCTCTCTCTCGTTCTCTTTCTCTGTGAGCTTCGCGCTTCGCTGTCGGCACGCCTCCCCGATTCCCCGTGATCAACAGCCGTCGACGGCACGGGGTCTCGTTAGGCGCAGCGGACGGCCCGGCTCTAGGCCCGGCCCAGCAGGTAGTGCACCAGCGCATGCGGCCAGCGGCAGATGTTTTATTTTCGTGCCGTTTGCATGACTGCTGGCCGACGACCCTTCTGCTGTCGGCGCAGCCTGTCGGCAGGGAGCCGCAGGGGGCCGCAGGGGACTGCAGGGGGCTGCAGGGGGCTGCAGGGGGGGGGGGGCTGTCTGCTGTAGCAGTGCTGCCAACTGATACGCCTCGGTTATTGAGAAGGCCCCCGCCGGCCCCCGCCGGCCAGTGCTCTGCCTGCAGTGCGAGACAAAGGGGAGCCCCACCGCCCACCGCCCTCTGCCCTCTCCCCCTCCCTCCCTCTCTCCCTCTCGCTCTCACTCTTGTTGCTTTATCTCTCGCTATCTCTTTCTCCCTGTCTCACGACTGCAGCGCGCTGCTCCCCCATCTTGCTTTCCGCAGAATAGGCGAGAGAGAACGCGAACGCCCGCAGCACTCCTAGTCTCTCTCTCTCTCTCTCTCTCTCTCTCTCTCTCTCTCTCTCTCTCTCTCTCTCTCTCTCTCTCTCTCTCTCTCCCAGAGATATATGACTCAGCCGCCGCGCCTCAACTGCCTCACTTAGCCCGTCTGACAGGCCTGTCTACCATAGTTCCGAATCGGGCGGGCGAGTCGAGCACGCGTTGACCGGCTGCGTGCGAAACCTTGCCCGAAACGTACCCGACCAACGTCAGACATAGGCTCGGGTACGTTTCGGGAAGGTTTCGTACGCAGCCGGTCAACCCGCGCTCATCTTGCCCGCCCGAATCGGAACTGTCTAGGCTGCCCGCCGCTGTCAGCCTGCGCGCTTATGGACCCGGGAAGCGGCGACGGCTGCACCGCCTTTTGGCGAGCAGCGGATACCCGGACGCATATCCGAATACGTATCCCGTCCTTTTCTGTCTCGACGGAACGACGGAGACAGAAGACACTTTCCGAGTGACCCGGACGCGTCCGGGTATCCGCTGCCCGCCCGCCCGTTCCTCGGCTCTGCCCAGCGCCCAGCCCGGCGTGGCTAGCGGAGCGCCTGCGGACGGCCGGGTAGGCAGACCCGCTCGTCTCCGGTGCTCCCCGCTGCCGGTGGCCGGCCTACGCTGCAGGGGCTGAGGCTGGGGAGCAGTAACTGGCAGACGGGGCGGCGGTGGCCGCGGGGCGTGGCGTGGCGGGGCGTGGCGGGGCGGAGCCCGGAGCCCGGAGCCCGGAGCCCGGAGCCCGGAGCCCGGAGCCCGGAGCCCGGAGCCCGGAGCCCGGAGCCCGGAGCCCGGAGCCCGGAGCCCGGAGCCCGGAGCCCGGAGCCACACCGCTTTCGTCCCAGTCGTCAGTCTGTCTGCCGGTTCAACGACTTTGCCCTCTGCCGCCCCCACGGGCCCGCCTCCGGCCTCCGGTCCGGGAGCACCGGCGCCGCCCCGTGACCACAGCGCTGCCGCCGCCGCTGTCGCCGTCGCCGCCGTTTGTTTGGCCGGAGAGCGGCTTCAGCTGCTTCGGCGGCCGCAGCAGCCGCAGCAGCCTCCCGCGGCGCCAAGAAACAGTTTTTACTTTCACTTCAACGCACACAGCAATTTGCATGATTCCGCAGCGGAGAATTCTATATTCCGAGGCGGCGGCGGCGGGAGCGGATTCGGGCACGCGGTCGTAGGAACATGCAAATGTGTGCGAGCAGGGCTGCCTGCCGTTCTGCGGTCGGGGGAGGGGGGGGGGGGAGGGGGGCATCGGAGAGGCTGCTGCTGCCGCCGCGCTGCCGGGCTCGGCGGGTGCAGATGACACGAACCGTCTTGTGGCTACGCATACCGCACCGCGCCGCGCGGCACCGCGTCAGAGTGGGGTCGGGACAAATAATCCACTGCGGCCCGATACTATATCACCGGGACCGGCCGGGACGCTGATGCCAGCCAGCGCCGCGGCGGGCCGAGGCCACAGGGTGGCGGGCGCTCGGCCACGCAAGAAATACAACCCGACCGCCGGCGGCGCGGGCTGCGGGGGGTGGCCTCGGCGTTGGCTCTCGGGGGTGTACACGGCTGTACGCGGCGCCGGGGCACGCCGGCGATGGAGACAGCATCAGAAGGACCGCGCCGGCCCCCGCAGCCCCCCCCCCCCGCCGCGCGTGTTAGAGTCAGCGAGAAGACATACTGTCCCCCCTCCCCTCCTCCCCACCCACACCCACACCCGACCCTAACTGCCCGCCCCATGCAAATGCAGGAGCCGCACAGTGTGTCCGGCCCTGGCCGTGGCTGCGTGGCTGCGTGCCTGCCCACCCGTCTGATAACCCCGCCGTGCGCCCACTATCAGCGGAGCCGAGCGGAGCCGAGAGGAGCCGAGCGGAGGCCCCGGGGGGCGTTCACAAACCTCGTGACTTCGAATCCATACTGTATTTCGCGCGAGAGTGGTGCTGGAGCAAACTGTCGTTGGCGCGGGCCTGAGTCTCCTTGAGTCTGCAGGCTCGGTGGGTTCGATTCCCACAGACGGTTCCACGCACTTCGCCGCGATTTACAAAGAAAAAAAAAAAAAAAATTGTTGTCACTCGGTGACATTCCGCGGAAAGATTTCTACCTTTTTTTGGGTAGAGGAAAATTCCTGTGACGTATGTACGGTCCCTTATTACTTGGCTGCCTAAAGGCCAACCGCGGGCGAATTTGTGTCACGTGTTTCGTAGTGGTAGTTTTAGTCCTTTAGGGTTCAAAATTCGCGTCGCTCGCTCGCTTGATTGTAATTAATCAGTAAATATTCAAGAACATTCAAGATATTACAAGAACAATATTTCAGTTATCAGTTTCAATCATCGCGTATAAGGAACGTCACTGATATGCACCCATAAGGCGGTCAGCTGAGGGCACACGGTCCCTGTGGCTGGTGTGCCCCCAAAGACCCTTTAGTAAATTTACAAATTCTCTGCCTAATGCCAAAAAGGCATGTTCTCAGTCGGTAAACTTGCAGAAAAAGTTTGACTCCGGCAAAGAGTTGAACCACGAACCTTTCGGTCACCGGCCAGTCTTCTTACCCACTACGCTACGGAGCTGCGATGGCGGAAGGCAGCGCGCTGCCGGTACCATACCCAGGATCCGCGAATAAGCATGGATGGTTGGTCTCCACAGCACAATTATTTCCTCCGAGTAGAACGTTTAAAACGGAGAAAGATCCAGCCTGCGCCTTTTAAAAATAAAAGAGGATCGGTGTCAAGGTCTCGTGTTTCTTGAAAATATAGGGGGCAAAAAACACCATATCGTGTAATGGTGAAAGGCGGGGCAAGGTTTGTGATATTGTGATAGCGGACAAACGAAGAGGGAAGAAAAAGAGAGCTGGTTGGGAGAAACAGGTCGGAGGAGCGAGCGGAGAAGAGAGTGACTCCCAAACGAGAGAAAGGAGACCTCTTCATAACAGAGGCGCTTTCTCGCTCTCTCTCCCTCTCCCTCCGTGCGCCACTCTTTTTTTCCCATGCGTTCTCTCCGATTCTGCGCCACAAAAGACAACCATCACCCCTGAGGCCGCCCCTCCCCCACCCCTCCCCCCAACCAGTACTGACACGTGTCCTTTTCCACGCGCCGGTGGATACTTACTTCGCGGGGGACATCGACATCATCTCGGGGCGGTGCCTCTCAGTTCTCTGCTCCGCCCTGGCCTGGACCCAGCGTGGCGTGGCGTGGCATGACGTGGCGTGGCGTGGCGGGGTGTGTTTTGGGGGAGCTTGGTGAGCTCCGCCCCCCCCCCCCCCCCCACACGTGGTTGGTGACCCGGGTGCCGAGTGATGCCCGTGCTGCCTGGACTGGGCCGGGCCTCGGCAGGGCCGGCGCCGACGCCTTAATAAGTGGTCGCCATAAATCGTGGACGCCATTAATATGAACGTCTGCGGTGCGCTGTAATGTGGTCCCTGCGGCAACAGGACCCGCCCCCGGCCGCCCCCGGCCGCCCCCGGCCGCCCCCGGCCGCCCCCGGCCGCCCCCGCATGCCACAGTGAGGTGTGTGTGTGTAACCCACACCTTCTTCCTCCTCACCGCTTCCTCCGCCCCCCCCCCTCCTTTTCCTCCTCTGCTCTCCTCGCACCGCACAATTTCCGGGTTCGAAACTTCCGCACTTTATTCACAAGAAAGGGCGACCGCCGGGTTGGCGGCGGGCTGCGGGCTGCGCTACCGTGGCCGGAGGGGTTGAGGACCCTGTGATAGTTTGGCGCCACTTAGCCGGCCGCCGCCTCGCCGAGGTCACCGCTGAGGACACCGTCGAGGACACCGTCGGGGTCACCGCCGAGGACACCGGCGCATTCACGCATTCACCCCGCCCTCTCCCTCTGGCCTCTGGGTGCCGCTGGGTCAGCCCGACCCGAACCTCGGGGCGGGGTGGGCCCTTGAGGCAGCCGCCCGCAGCCGCCGCGTCGGCCGTCCCGTCCCCGCCCTGTCCCGTCGGGTCAGGGCTCCGGCCGGCTCCGCCCCGGGCCCCGGAAGGCCCAGGAGGGCTCAGCCTCAGGTTGCCATGTGTGGGGCGGGTTAGGGCCGCCCTGAATCTCGTGTGTCGCGGCCGTGCTTTATGTGCGTCATAAATACATCAGCGGACTTTCCACAGTTTACTGCACGGACCGAGTCGGGCACGCGGACGGCGTTCAAACGGGGGCCTTACCTGGGACAGGGGTTCGTCGGAGGACGGCGTCGGGGGCCGAGCCGGGGACCCCGGGGGGGGGGGGGGGGGCGCATGGGGGCCGCCGGCGGTCAGGCCCCCGGGGGGGTTATCACGCCCTGAAAGCGGATGACGGCGCCCCGACGACGACAAGCCCGGCAGCTATCGCCTTCATGGACCCCTTGTCTGTCCAGACGCGTGATCCTGACGTTCTCCGCCGTGTTACTGACGTGCTCCTGACGTTCTCCGGCGTGGTTCTTATGTGATCCTGACGTATCCTACGCGAGTCTGACCTGATCCTGACGTTCTCCGGCGTGTTTCTGACGTGATCCTGACGTTTTCAGGCGTGTTAATGCTGACGTGATCCTGACGTTTTCTTATGTGATCCTGGCGATTCCTGGTGCGTTTCTGACGTGATCCTGACGTTCTCCGGCGTGTTTCTGACGTGATCCTGACATTTTCAGGCGCGTTAATTCTGACGTGATCCTGACGTTTTCTGATGTGATCCGACGTTGCCGACGTGATCCTGCAGTCATCCCCCCCCCCCCGGTGTCTGAGCCGCGTCTGCTCGCCCCCCCAGCTGCTGTGCCGACCATAACGCGAGGCCCTCCGCTCCTTTTTAAATTGGGGTAATAGAGCTTCATTCGCACTTTCTTTCCCCACTAATTTCCTTACTTTGCCCCCCCCCCCCCCCCAGCCCGGAGCCCCGGGGGCCCGGCTCCCGGCCCCGGTGGGGAGCTGCGGCTGCTGGCCTGGCCGGCATGGCTGTGTCGGCGCGGGTGGGGGAGAAAGAAGGTGGTGTAAACTTTGCCCATCTAATCCGTTAAATACGGGATAATCCCGGGGCCTGCAGTCCCGCCATCTTCCCCCATTCTTTCCGCCCCTCCCCCTCTTCCTTCTTCTTATTTTCTGCTCTTTCCGGCCGCCCGGCTTCTTGTTCTTTTAGTGCCGGACAATTCTTTCAGGCTTCCTTTGTGCCTCCGTAATGGCGGTGCTCATGATGTCGCTGTACTCGTGTTGCCGCTGATACGCGCACAGCCACCGCGCCCCCCGAGAACGGAAGCAGCTCTATTTCCAAAAAACAACAACAAAAAACCATTAATAATAATAATAATAATAAAATAAACGCAATCGCTTTTCCGCAATGTGAATGGCGTTGCAGATTTGTTTCGATGCTTCACACAGTCGCCCGCGCAAAACGTTTTATATGCTTCCTTCTGGGATTTAATATGAACCCCCGCTGTGAACTCTGCGGCCGAAGACGGGCAGGCCGAGCCGAACCATGACCTAGCTCAATGCCGCTCACCCGTCCGGCCCTCAGCCGGCCCTCAGCTGCCCTCAGCTGCCCTCAGCTGCCCTCAGCGGCCCTCAGCCGGCCCTCAGCTGCCCCTCAGCCGGCCCTTAGCTGCCCTCAGCCGGCCCTCAGCTGCCCTCAGCCGGCCCTTAGCTGCCCTCAGCCGGCCCTCAGCTGGCCCTCAGCCGGCCCTCAGCTGCCCTCAGCCGGCCCTCAGCCCCAGCCTTCACCAGGCCGGTCCGGGACACGCCGTGCCGTGCATGGATGTCGTCGCCCAGTGTCGTCACAGCAAGCTGCCGAGCAAAAGTTGTCCGTGGACATGGCGCCCGGTTCCAGCCAGCAGCAGGCCCCGGCCCAGGCCCCGGCCCCGGCCTTGGGGAGTCGCCCACTCTCTGTCGGGCGGGACCAGCTGTGACCAGCACATGCAGCCAGAGGCAGCGCCCCGTCCCGCCCCCGGGCCTCACGGCACGCCAACGATTCCATTCCAGTGTGCAGCGCTGCTGGAAGATAATGAAAAAGAGGTTTTCATTTCGGAACAAATAAGATGCCCACCCGCCCGGCCGCGCACACAGCGCGTGTCTAACAAGTTTGTGTGCGCGCCGAGGCACCGGCTAGCGGCCCGCACCGCCGGGCACCGGTAGGACAGCCAGCGGCGTGCCGGCCGCCCCGCCCCGCCCCGTGTCTGAGGTGCACCACATCCCCACTGGCTCGCCCGTCTCGCTCGCCGTCAGTGGTGCAGAGTGTGCTCGCCTAACCAGGCGGACCGGTTAAGGGCCGACAGGTCTATTGTTCGATTCTTGTAGCCGGTGACTTAAATTTTCCTTCATGTCCAGTAGTAAGGTCCCTCATGAGTAGGCTGCCTAAAGGCCAATCGCGGGCGAATTTGTGTCACGTGTTTCGTACTGGTAGTTTTAGTCCTTTAAGGGGTTCAAAATTCGCGTCGCTCGCTCGCTTGATTGTAATTAATCAATAAATATTCAAGAACACACAGTCCCTAGGGCTCAGGTGTGCCCCCAATGAGGCGGTCGGCAGGGGGGCAACCGGTTCCTAGGGCTGGTGTGCCCCCTGCTAGGCGGTCTGCAGGGAGGCACACGGTCCCATGGCAAAGTCACTGTATACACCCTACGGAATAGTGTCATGTGCAATCACGTTCAGTCCCTTCCCAATCATTCCAATCACCAGACACCGAATTGATTCCGAAAAAAAATCAGCGAGTAAAAAAAGGCCGATGTCGGCCTGATGGCATGTTTGACCGCTGTTGACAAAACCTATGTCGTCCCGGCTTCCGCCAGGACCCCTGCCTTCAACTTCGGTGATCTTACGGGAACCGGTGCTTTACGGCTGCTAGTTGGCCCCGGGACACAGCACTAGAACCCGCTACCCGGCTTGCGCCGGACGGATCTCCCGGCAACCCCTAGCCCGCGCCAATGCGCGAGGCCCCCTCCGCTAACCACGGCCTCCGGGACTCCATCATACTGTAGTGCCCTTCAACCGCAGTCTGGTTTGGCCCCACTCGTCGTGGGAGTCCGCCCCTGCGAAGATTTGGAGGACATAGGTTCCCTTCGTACACGGCCGAAGCCGCTGTACTCTACTCGCTACGTACCGAGTAGCGGCATGTCCGCACCTGCCAGATTCAGAGAGAGGAAAACAGAAGCTTCGAACCCTAGAAGCTCTGCACATCCCCCGAGTCTCCCCCCGGGATTGCTCCCGAGGCACAGAACGCCCCCCCGGGCGGGACCCTCGAATCTAGGGAATCGAACCCTAGACCCTCGGGACCGGGGGTTTGTGCCGGCGGCGCCTTAGCCCGCACGGTCGCTTGGACAGCCATACCTACGTCACGTTCGGAAGTATATTTTAGGCACTGTCCGCCAAGCTGTGTCACAAGAAAAAGTTGGGCGGCCGGCAAGAGTTGAACCGCGGACCTGTCGGTTTCCGACCGGTCCACTAACCCATGCGGCTACCGAGCCACATTGGTGTTTGCTCCGCGCTCCCGGCACTCTAGCTCCACAGAGCAGATCTGAACATCGAGAAAAAAAGTTGGAGGCGTACGCAAGAGTTGATCCCGGGACACTGTCCGTTAGAAAACAGCGCCTCAACCGGTACGGCTACAGCTGCTGGTACAGTACTTCAAGCTACTCTGTGGAACTAGAGTGCCAGGAGCCAGTGTTCCGAATCGGGCGGGCGAGAAAATGGTTTTTCGACCAAGTCGAAATATTTCTTGTAACATGCCTTTTTGAAGATTTTTTGCAAAATACTACGCGGCGTGCACGCCGACGGCTGCTGTTCACCCACACGCCGCTGGCGCCCAGGTCTGCCCCGCGGCAGGGGCGTCGCCTTTTGTGACAATTATTTCATAGGCGTCTCCCGCTAATTATGGCTTCCTCACGAAAAGGACGGGCGGTCCGCGAGAAAAGAAAAGTGTCGGCAAAGGAAATGGGCGAAGTGACTGCCAGAGTGAGAGGGGCAGAGAAACAGAGAGAGAGAGGGGGGGGGGGGAGAGACAGAGAGGGAGAGAGAGAGAGAGAGACAGAGAGAGAGCGAGAGGGAAAGAGATTTCGCTCGTGATATACGTAATGGGGGAAAGTTGCATTGTTGTCATAAGTCACTCTAGGGCCGCGGCCTGGCCTAGCTTGTCCACCCCGTCGCAAATCCTCCTCGCCCTCCTCTCCCTCCTCTCTTCTCACTCTGCTCCTTAGTATTCACCCTCTGGCTGTCCTTCTCTTTGTGGGTCACCTACTCCGCGGTCGTCGCGCCTTTTCTTCCCGTTCTTTCTCCCCCTTCCCTCCCTCTCTCTTCCTCTTTTTTTTTTAAACTGACAAAGCTGTAATCTTAGAGGAGGCATGAAGTTTGAATTGCTCTGCAACCGCTGCGCTGGTAGGGGAAAGGGGGAAGGGGTGTAGAGGGGGCAGCGGAGAGGCAAAGAAAAAGTAAATGGAAATTAAAGGACGGGGAGCAGTGCCAAGTTGGCCGTGCTTCGAAACACGGGTAATTTTCAGCAGAAACTTGAGACGACATTCCTCGGGCCGATTCCGCCCTCCACCTCGCCGATGTGGGCCGATCTGTCAAACGCCCTGGGCTGGAGGTTTGGGGGAGGGGGGGGGGGGGCGCTGGCGCGGCAGGCAGCGGACGAGGCTGCTGCTGCTTATCGTAAACCCATTTCCCCCAATTCCACGGACAAATTTATGAATACTTGAACTGCACTTTTCTCCTGCTGCTCGGTCCTTAATGCTGCCGCCCTGGCCTCGGCCCCCGGGGCCCTGCACGTGCTGTGAGCGAGGCGGCAGTGGCGGAGCGGAGCCATGGCGTAGCTGAGCGGCAGCAGCCAGCGAAAGGGCTAATTTTCGTTCGAATGAAAGAAGACGAAGAAGAAGAAGAAGGAAAAAAGCGAGAGTCAATAGACGAGGGTGTGGCGCACACACGCACACGCACGCACACTCACACAATATAGGGTGGCAGAAGAGAGACACAGAGATACAGAGAATGGGAGAGAAACGGGAAAAAGGAAGAAAGAAGAGCAGGGCAGTGTGTGTGGAGTAGGGCAATCAAGGGGAGGGAGAGAGACGCGTGCGGCCCCCTGCTGCCCTCGGCGGCCCCCGGCACGGCCGCTGTCTCCACCGATCCCCCGTCATTACGAGACATCCGGGGGCAGTGCTGTCACTATTGTCACCCCCCCCCCCCCCCCCCCCCCCCCCATCCCAAAGCCCCCGGTAAGCGAGACGCATTGTTCCACATACGCCCTGTCGAACCGACGCACACCGTTTTTTTTTCGGTGCTCGATAGCGTAGCGAGGTGCAAAGCTTTTCCTATCCCAATCCCCTTCCTTTCCTTTTTGATGTTTTTCGGGAAGAAATTAACAATTTAGTGTTTAGAGGCGCGGAGATTTAACCACTTTTATCTATTCATGTTGCGACTCCCTCACTCATAATGCACTCTGAGCATGCGGTGGTCGGTGTATGTCACCCCCTCAGCGACGCCTCTCTCTCTCTCTCTCTCTCTCTCTCTCTCTCTCTCTCTCTCTCTCTCTCTCTCTCTCTCTCTGTCTCTCTCTCTCTCTCTCTCTCTCTCTCTCTCTCTCTCTCTCTCTCTCTCTCTCTCTCTCTCTCTCTCTCTCTCTCTCTCTCTCTCTCTCTCTCTCTCTCTCTCTCCCGATAAATCCGTGTCGCGCTCGGCAATCACGGGCCATAAATCGGGCCTCCCCGCCCCGGCCCCGGCCGCGGCGCCGTCCTCTTTAATTGCTGCGGTGACCATGCACTCCTGTCGGTGTCGCGTCGCGTGCCGCCAGCGCCGCATCCGACATGACAGCCGACAGCAAACACAGGGGAGACAAGAGGAGGACGCCCAATGAATTTTCGTCTCGCCGACTGGCGGGGCCGATATCGTTTAGAACCTTACTGCCTCACGCCATCGAAAGCCGTTTTTTATGCGTTCTTTGCCTCCTCTACTACTACCACTACTACTACTACTACTACTACTACTACTACTACTACTACTACTACTACTACTACTACTACTACTACTACTACTACTACTACTACTACTACTACTACTGCTGCTGCTACTACTACTACTACTACTACTACTATGACGTTAAGCGAAACAGGAACGAGTGTATTGCGCTAGCCCCTTCTGTTAAGACCCCTGTTCACCTCGAAAACTACGAAACTGAGGGATTCTGTTTGGGGGTGTTATGATTGGGCATTGATGTAGTTTCGAAAGTGACATAACAGATTTCTGAAAAACAAAAAACAAAAATACTCGTTTTAAGAGACCGCAGATCGGTGGCGGTCTAGACCAATTAAGTCAAAATTTTGGAACACAATTATTTTTCGCTAAAGCGTTCTCCATGCCCGTCTTTTTTTATTTGCGACTTGTTTTTGGAGCGCTAGAGTTAACTAACACCCGCGGGTGCGGGTACATACATAGCATGTTGTTTTAAGGTTTATTTGTCACAGTGAGCAGTGTTCGCCTGCATCCTCCCCGCAGTGCCGCTGTCGCCGTGATGAGGTGTGCACTATATATACGACGGCGGCCTGGGAAATTTTTATGAACCGTAAAATTGGGGTTATGATTATTGACACGACGACGTTGACGACGGCGGCGGCGGCGGGATCAGAGCGGCCGGCCCGGAAGCGCCACCTGAGGGCGCGGACGGCCGGACGGACGGGGGAGACGTCGGGGGCCTCTGGCGACGGCAGGGAGAGCGCCTGCGAGTGGCGGGGTAGGCCAGCCCGCACGGCACGGGTGCACGCAGCAGTCCGGGGCTGCCTACCCGCCGGGCGCGTACGCCGTAACGATGCGCTCGTGTGCTGGGGGAGGGGGCGGCCGGGGGCGGCTGGGGGCGCCCGGGGGCGGCCGGGGGCGGCCGGGGGCGGCCGGGGGCGGCGGGGGCGGGGGGCGGCCGGGGGCGGCCGGGGGCGGCCGGGGGCGGCCGGGGGCGGCTGGGGGCGCCCGGGGGCGGCCGGGGGGCGGCTGCCTGCGACACGCTGCGCGGCCCCTGCCCAAACAAGGTGTGACAGGGGGGGAAGGCTCCCAATTCTTACGGGGGACAGCAGCTCGCTGCCCGCTGCCCCCGTCTTGGCCCGGCCGGATTTACGAGCCGTTGTTTATAGTCGTGTCCTGAGGGCTTGGACCACCGTCACTGCCCGGCCGATTCAGACCCCCGCCCCCCTTCCGGGCCCTCTGGGCGGGGCATCCTCCTTCTTATCAGCCGCTTTACAGCCCCATAGGTCGCGGTGCGTCGTGGCCCACCTCATCCATGTATTATCATCCCCTCTACCCCTCCCTGTGGCCGGGGTCATTGGCGGCCACAGCCCCCCCCCCCTTCCGAACTGTTCTGACGGCCCCAAAACATGCGGAGGAAAAGTCGCCCGCTTCAGGGCTGTGGTGGCGGCGGTGGCGGGGCGCGGGTTCGAGTCCCAGTCCTGCGCGGCCTTCTGGCGCGCCCATCGTTTCGCCATTTCCGCCCCCTCTTCCCTGCTGCCGTTCCCTGGCTGAGGCGCTGCTTGAGCGATTTCCCCCGTTAGGCCGGCGCTCGCTGAGCGAGGGGCTTTGCGTGTCGGGTTCGGCGGCGCCTGGACCGCCGACGTACGTCCCCCCCGGGGCCGGGGCGGCCTGTACCGCAAGGCGGCGGCCGCGTAGGCGTGGAGAGGAAGGCCACCGGGCGCCTGACGGCCTCCGCGGACCTCGCGAATAATAAATCAGGCACCTTGACGTGGCCGAGGCTCGGCGGCGTCCCAGGGGTGGGACGGGCCGGACAGCCCCCGCTCTGGTGGTCCCGATCGCTGCCGGTCCGCCCCCGCGCCGCCCCCGCGCCGCCCCCGCCGTCACCACACAGCAGCGTGTGCCCCTCTGCAGCCGGCCCGAAACAAATGGGGAGACCTTTGTCATGCCATCACGTCGTGGTCGTCGTAGGCTCTGCTGCCCCGCTGCCCCGCTGCCCCGCTGCCCCGCTGCCCCGCTGCCCCGCTGCCCCGCTGCCCCGCTGCCCCGCTGCCCCGCTGCCCCGCTTCCCCGCTGCCGCTCCGGCATTTTCCACCCCAGGATTTAAAGTGTTATTGAAGCGTTCCTACGCGCTGATCAGGGTCCCGAAGACCACCACACCGCTGCCGCAGCTGCTATGCCGCCGCTACCGCAGCTACGCGCGCTGCGTCGGCGTCTGCCTCGCCCACTTGATGCTGCGCGTAGCGCAGTAGCAGCAGCAGCAGCAGCAGGAGCGGCACTGCGGCTGTTGGCGTCGGATGGGCGGAGAATCCAATAAAATTTCGTTTTGCTGACTGAAGGAAAGGCCAGGCTCGTGCTGGCGTGGGGGTGGGCAGGGGGGGGGGGGGGGGTGCGGGGGAGGGGAGAGGGGCCCGGACTGGCGCGCGAAGGAACGCTCCACGCGTATCCGTCGTGATTCTGCCGCCCGCTGCCGCCCGCTGCCGCCCCTGTCCGCCGTCTGCGCGGCCGAGGGAGGAATGGCAATGCCGCCGTGCAGGTCGTGTTGCTGTCCCGTCAGCCCCCATCCCCCTCCCCTCCCCGCTTCCCTCTCCGCAGCGGCCGCTCGCTAGGCAGGAAACACCGGCAACGAGAAATGACATTAAGAAGGAGAGCGCCCAGAGAAGAGATGTGCGTTAATATTTGAGGCGAGTGCTTGGTTAATAATGGAGGCGGTACGGCGTGGCGGTGGGCGGCGGTGCGGCAGCGCGGCGCCCCCCTCAGGGATGACGGCGGTGGCCGCCGCAGCGCCCCGTCAACGACATGCGACGCCGTTCGTCCTGCTTATCAGGGCGCCCGCTCCGCCGAGGCCGAGACGACGGTTTCGTTGTAGACCCCGCGGTGCGGAGCGGTGCGGATCGGTGCGGGCTGGTGCGCCCCCGACGTCTATTGCTTCGACGAACTCCGCCAGGTCCGGAATTTCTTAGAGAGGCGGCGGGCGTCAGGTTCCACCAGATTGCCGCCAGGGCGCCCCACCCTCACCCCCTCCCCCGGCTCCGCGGCGCAATCGGATTGTTTCCCCTGATCCTCTCCTCTCCTCTCCTCTCCTCTCCTCTCCTCTCCTCTCCTCTCCTCTCCTCTCCTCTCCTCTCCTCTCCTCTCCTCTCCTCTCCTCTCCTCTCCTCTCCTCTCCTCTTCACCTCCTCTACGCCTCACTGCAGTTGGAGTCTCCTGCCGCGGCTCTGAAAGCCATCCCAACAAGGAAACTCAAAGGACTGTAAGAGCCAGCCGGCTACCGAGTATGGCTAGGAACAGCAGACTTTCGCCTGGCTGGAGGGTAACCCCGGGTAACCCCTACGCCCCACCCCGGCCGGGGCTCGGGGCTCTGCTGTTCCGACCGAATCAAAGGGCCTCCCACGACTCTTGCGGGGCCGCGGCCGCCAAGGCTGCAAATTTCGAACTCGACTTCTGTTGCCGCTGAGCCGATCCCAATAGGCAGGCCTCAAAATACCTCCCGGGAGATTGGAAATCTTTCTCCGTTAAAAAAGCTCGGCTTAATTTTACTCGATACTCGATGCTGCTGCTGCTGCATACAGGTAGTACCAAGCACACAACGGTCTGTGTGGGCACAACACACACACACACACACACACACACACACACACTATGCAATCATCAGCTAACCCTCCGCCCGCCCCCCTCTCCAGTTCGTGGCTAAGTGGCGTGGAGGCAGCATCTTGTCCACGGGAGCATTGCCCCCACTTTCCTTTCCCCACGCTATATCTCGGCCCCCCCCCCCCCTTCCCTTCCCACCCCACACAGTTCCGCGCGCGCATTCCGTCCGGCATATACGGAGTGAAGCGCTACTGACAACATGAATGGGGGATACTATATACGGCGGCGGGAGCGCAGTCTTTTGTTCCGCGACTAAACCCATATTGTAATTCATCGTTCCGCCCGTAGCAGCAGCAGCAGCAGCAGCAGCAGCAGCAGCAGCAGCAGCAGCAGCAGCAGCAGCAGCAGCAGCAGCAGCAGCAGCAGAAGCAGCAGCAGCAGCACCGTAGCAACAAACGACGAAAGGAACAACAACATTGGCAGCAAAATAAACCATGGCGCCGAATCCGACACCGCCGCCGGGGCCGCACCCAGCCCAGCCCAGCCCAGCCCAGCCCGGGGCCCGGGCTGCTTCCGAGTACCCGCGACCTCTCGTTCTGTGTGCGAGGCGAGGGGAGTGTGATTACAAAATTACAAAATTTCGTCGAACAGTTTTGCGACTCGCGGGTTCAGATCCTACTCCGTGCCCGCACACCGCCAGCCCCTGCCTCCCGTTCCCTCCCCCTCCCGCCCCCTTCTTCTTCATTCATGCCCAACGACGCCGTCGGCGCGGAGAGCAGGGGGGGGGGGGGGGGGTAGTATGGAAATGAATGTTTGGCAACTTATTTTCACCCCCTCAATGTAGTGCCGTGTCGCGCTCAGGACGGCGGCGGCGGCGTTCTACGGGTTGAAAGGAGCGACGCAAAAGTAGGGAGGGGGGGGGGGGGGAGGAGGTTATCCTCCGTAGTGAATCATTAATGCACATCATACGACAATGAATGCGATCATCGCTGTCGTCTGTCGTACAAGAATGCACACTTAATTTGCATAGCAAGTGCCGCGGTGCCGAGCGCGAGCAGCGTGCAGCTCCGCGCCGAGCCGCGCCGAGCCGAGCCGAGCGGGTAAACGGCCGCGTCCTTTAAAAGCGTGTAAATATTTATTGGAGCGACGCGGAGCAGCGCGGCGGCGGCGGTGGCGGCGGCGGTGGCGGCGGCGGCGGCGTTGGGGGTCCTGGGGTTCCATACGCAGCAGCGGCAGCGGGCGGATGGGGATGAAGACAGCAGCGAAATAGTTGAAGTAGTTGTTGGTGTTGGAGCCCCCGAGCCGACCGTCAGTCCCCGCTGCAGCAGGACGCACGCACGCACGCACACACACACACACACACACACACGCGCGCGCGCGCGCGCGCACGCGCAGACGTCACGTCACGTCGCGAGGGCACAGAAAAGTTGTCACGTCCGTGCTTTATTTGTGGTGCCGAACGGACGTGCTGGGTCACGGGGGTGGAGCTTACGTCCATTAGTCCTGCGGGTGTGTGTGTGGGCGCGCGCACATGCGTCATACCTATGTGCACCACGACTCGCTGCTCCGCTTATCAGAGGCCGCCGCTGCCGCCGCTGCCCCCGCACTGCTGCTGCGGTGGTGGTGCGGCAGCAGCACAGCGCAGCACAGCACGGGGGCGGGAGCCGGCAGCAGCCCTGGGCCCGACCACGCCCCGACGCCGGCTTTGTGTGTCCTGCTTGTGCACGTACTGGTTTTACGCAGCCCAGCACTGACCCCGCCGGGGGCTCGGAGCTCGGGGGCGCGGGGGCTCGGGGGCTCGGGGGCTCGGGGGCTCGGGGACGGGATCTTGTTAGCCGGTGAGCCCCGCGCACAGCACGCGCACGGCACGCGCAACGCACGCGCTGCACTGGCCATACCCGGACTTTTCCACCCTCGGCGTCAGCCGCCCACGGCACGAGGCGCTGACCTCCCCATGGCTACTGCGTCGGCGTGCCCCTCTGCCAACGGTATCCTCGAGAGAGAGAGTACCCCTGCTGCGGTGGCGGCCGGGGGCGGCCGGGGGCAGCCGGGGCGGCCGGGGGCGGCTCTGATGAGCCACAAAGTACCCGGCCAACCCCCTTTCCCCAACTTTGATCCCAGCCTGATCCCGGCGCTGCATGGCGCACGGTGGGTCCGGGCCGGGGTGTGGTATGGCGGGCGCCGTGTCGTTGGGGGTCCAAGTCCCACGGGGTCAATTCTATATGCTAGGCTGCCCAAAGGCCAATCGCGGGCGAATTTGTGTCACGTGTTTCGTAGTGGTAGTTTCAGTCCTTTAGGGGGTTCAAAATTCGCGTCGCTCGCTCGCTTATTGTAATAAATCAATAAATATTCAAGAACTTATTATGCTTTAATAAACAGTATTTCAGTTATTAGTTTCAATCATGGCGTATAAGAAACGTCACAGCTGATATGCACCCATAAGGCGGTGAGCAGCGGGCACACAGTCCCTAGGGCTGGTGTGCCCCCAATGAGGCGGTCGGCACGGGGCCACACGGTCCCTAGGCGAGGGGTGCATCACATGGCAAAGTCACTGTACACCCTATACGGAAAAGTGTAATGTGCAATCACGTCTAGTCCCTTCCCAATCATTCCAATCACCAGACACCGAATTGATTCCGAAAAAAAAATCAACGAGTAAAAAAAGCCTGATGGCATGTTTGACCGCTGTTGACAAAACCTATGTCGTCCCGGCTTCCCGCCAGGATCCCTGCCTTCAACTTCGGTGATCTTACGGGAACCGGTGCTTTACGGCTGCTAGTTGGCCCCGGGACACAGCACTAGAACCCGCTACCCGGCTTGCGCCGGACGGATCTCCCGGCAACCCCTAGCCCGCGCCAATGCGCGAGGCCCCTCCGCTAACCACGGCCTCCGGGACTCCATCATACTGTAGTGCCCTTCAACCGCAGTCTGGTTTGGCCCCACTCGTCGTGGGAGTCCGCCCCTGCGAAGATTTGGAGGACATAGGTTCCCTTCGTACACGGCCGAAGCCGCTGTACTCTACTCGCTACGTACCGAGTAGCGGCATGTCCGCACCTGCCAGATTCAGAGAGAGGAAAACAGAAGCTTCGAACCCTAGAAGCTCTGCACATCCCCCGAGTCTCCCCCCGGGATTGCTCCCGAGGCACAGAACGCCCCCCGGGCGGGACCCTCGAATCTAGGGAATCGAACCCTAGACCCTCGGGACCGGGGGTTTGTGCCGGCGGCGCCTTAGCCCGCACGGTCGCTTGGACAGCCATACCTACGTCACGTTCGGAAGTATATTTTAGGCACTGTCCGCCAAGCTGTGTCACAAGAAAAAGTTGGGCGGCCGGCAAGAGTTGAACCGCGGACCTGTCGGTTTCCGACCGGTCCACTAACCCATGCGGCTACCGAGCCACATTGGTGTTTGCACCGCGCTCCCGGCACTGTAGCTTCACAGAGTAGAGCTGAACATCGAGAAAAAAATTTGGAGGCGTACGCAAGAGTTGATCCCGGGACACCGTCCGTTAGAAAACTGCGCCTCAACTGGTACGGCTACAGCTACTGGTGTTCCGTATCGGGCAGGCGTGAAATGTAAGCCATACACGACAGAAAATAGCCATTTGGCCGGTGCTGGTACTCGAAGTCGCGCCGCCGACACGTCGCCTGTGGCTGCGCCAGCCGAGAGCCCACGCGGATGACGTGCCTTCGAGTACCAGCGCCGGCGGATCTATTTTCGCTATTTGACAATTTTTAACCGCACAGACATCCAGTTTAGATCTACGCAATGATGCCGCACGTGAAAAATTCCCCATATGTGACGGTTTGGGGCCAAAACAGACTTCGAAACGTTCGCAGCGCGCCGCAAAGATAGGCAACACATCCAGCACTTGCTGTTTTGGCGTCGGGCGACGCTAACCCGACTCTCACCCGGGGGGTACACCATCCCTAGGGGCCATGTACCCCCCCCCCCCGCCCCCCCCGACTTAGGCACCCAAAAGTTAGGCACTAGGTGATTCCAGATGATGTGTCATGTGTCATGTGAGTTAGGGGGGGGGGCGGTAATGGCCCCTAGGGATGGTGTACCCCCGGGGGGTACATGGCCCCTCGAGATAGTGTACCCCCGAGTCGGTTGGTGGGGATTACACGGCCCCTAGGGATGGTGTACCCCCCGGGGGCTACATAGCCCCTAGGGATGGTGTACCCCCGAGTCGGTTGGTGGGGATTACACGGCCCCTAGGGATGGTGTACCGGGGGGCACCTCCTCCCTGGGGGTATGCCATCACTGCCCCACCGGGATCAACTCTTGGGTACGCCTCCAATTTTATTTCTCGATGTTCAGCTCTACTCTGTGGATCTAGAGTACCAGGGGCGCGCAGCGCGCAGCAAGCATCATTGTGGCTCGGTAGCCGCATGGGTTAGTGGACCGGTCGGAAACCGACAGGTCCGCGGTTCAACTCTTGCCGGCCGCCCAACTTTTTCTTGTGACACAGCTTGGCGGACAGTGCCTAAAATATACTTCCGAACGTGACGTAGGTATGGCTGTCCAAGCGACCGTGCGGGCTAAGGCGCCGCCGGCACAAACCCCCGGTCCCGAGGGTCTAGGGTTCGATTCCCTAGATTCGAGGGTCCCGCCCGGGGGGGCGTTCTGTGCCTCGGGAGCAATCCCGGGGGAGACTCGGGAGATGTGCAGAGCTTCTAGGGTTCGAAGCTTCTGTTTTCCTCTCTCTGAATCTGGCAGGTGCGGACATGCCGCTACTCGGTACGTAGCGAGTAGAGTACAGCGGCTTCGGCCGTGTACGAAGGGAACCTATGTCCTCCAAATCTTCGCAGGGGCGGACTCCCACGACGAGTGGGGCCAAACCAGACTGCGGTTGAAGGGCACTACAGTATGATGGAGTCCCGGAGGCCGTGGTTAGCGGAGGGGGCCTCGCGCATTGGCGCGGGCTAGGGGTTGCCGGGAGATCCGTCCGGCGCAAGCCGGGTAGCGGGTTCTAGTGCTGTGTCCCGGGGCCAACTAGCAGCCGTAAAGCACCGGTTCCCGTAAGATCACCGAAGTTGAAGGCAGGGGTCCTGGCGGAAGCCGGGACGACATAGGTTTTGTCAACAGCGGTCAAACATGCCATCAGGCTTTTTTTGCTCGCTGAGTTTTTTTCGGAATTATTTCGGTGTCTGGTGATTGGAATGATTGGGAAGGGACTAGACGTGATTGCACATTACACTTTTCCGTATAGGGTGTACAGTGACTTTGCCATGTGATGCACCCCTCGCCTAGGGACCGTGTGGCCCCGTGCCGACCGCCTCTCTGCTGACACTGATTTTAAAGCTGGTTTCTAAGCATTTTCGAATAACATGATGAAAAGTCGCCTGCGCTGCAGGTCGTGGGTTTTCCCGCTCCTTTTTAAAGCAGTCGCTGGCGTCTGGCGGTGCCTCGCGGCATTACAAAGTCGTATAGACTCATACTCACACAGCTCAACCTCCCACGCGGCTGGGCGCTCCTGCACACACACAGACACACATACGCCCACATACTCACGCTCACATACAACCCCACACTCACACGCACGCACGCACACACACAGAGTAATGCGGCCGTATCTCAGGGCCCCCAGACTTTGGCGAGGCTGCCGCGTGCCGCCCGCCTTCGCATCTCTTTATATTTCCGCCCACTGAAGACCAGCAGCAGCATATTTTCAACGGGCATCTGCAGGGCGCCGAGTCGACCCGGGCGCGCTGACGGTGTACTCGGTGTGCTCCGCAGAGCTCCGCGAGGTGCTCTGCTGGGGGGAGGTGGCCCGGCCGACAGCCAGCTCCTAATACGACCACCGGCCGTCATGAGGCGGCAAGCACCAGGAATGTCATCATATCCGGGCCACATCGGCAGAGCACCCGAACGATCGTCCTCCAGGAGGTGAATTATCTCCATGATCCGACAAATACCAGAGAGCGAGAGAGAGAGAGAGAGAGAGAGAGAGAGAGAGAGAGAGAGAGAGAGAGAGAGAGAGAGAGAGAGAGAGAGAGAGAGAGAGAGAGAGAGAGAGAGAGAGAGAGAGAGAGAGAGAGAGAGAGAGAGAGAGAGAGAGAGAGAGAGAGAGAGAGAGAGAGAGAGAAGAAAGAGAGGGAAAGAGAGAGAAAGAGAGAGAGAGAGAGAGAAGAAAGAGAGGGAAAGAGAGAGAAAGAGAGAGAGAGGGTGGAGCGCGGGGACACGCCGCGAGACACTCACGGGACGTTTCGGAAAAGGCCACTCCGCCGTCGTGCCACAAAACACAGCGCTGAGACTTTGGTGAGCCATGGGTGAGCCGAGCCCCGAGCTGCCAACCCAACCCGACCCGACCCACCCGGCCAGGGGCAGTCCGACCCAAGTGCAGCGCGGCGCGGCCAGCGAGGGCTTTTCGGGGGTTATGTTGGTACAAAACGAGGGAAGCAGTGACAGTTGGGGCGGGGCCCTCTCACTTGACAACACGAGCGGTGCTCGGCGGGCTCTCACCCCTCCACGGCGGCCTATCTCCGTCTACAACCCACATCCGCTGCATGACCGGCCACGTGACGTAGGCACGCTGGGCTGGGCTGGCCGAGGTGGCTGAGGGCTGGCTGAGGGCTGGCTGAGGGCTGGCTGAGGGCTGGCTGAGGGCTGGCTGAGGGCTGGCTGAGGGCTGGCTGAGGGCTGGCTGAGGGCTGGCTGAGGGCTGGCTGAGGGCTGGCTGAGGGCTGGCTGAGGGCTGGCTGAGGGCTGGCTGAGGGCTGGCCGAGGGCTGAGGGCTGGCTGAGGGCTGGCTGAGGGCTGGCTGAGGGCTGGCTGAGGGCTGGCTGAGGGCTGGCTGAGGGCTGGCTGAGGGCTGTCCGTCGGCCTCCACTCCCCCGCAGCCGACAGCCCCGACCATCAGCTTACGGACGCCACGACCAAACTTTCCGCTGCGCCGCCATATGACTCCTTGGGGCCGCCGGGGTCCGGGCCGGGGGTCCGGCGACAGCACCCGGACGCCGCCCCCGCCGCCCCCGCCGCCCCCGCCGCCCCCGCCGCCCCCGCCGCGCCCGCCACCCCCGCAGCCCCCGCCGCCCCCGCCGCCACCACCGGCCCCGCCGGCCTCCGCCCACGACCACCCCCTCAACCGCCTCGTCACGGATTTGTTTGCCTTTCCCGGGCCTCGCACGTCCACGACGGACAGTGACGGACGTGTGCGGGGGACACCCCCGCACCCCCGGAGGTCGCGGCGGGGACACAGCAGCACAGCAGCAGTCAGGCGGCTACTCCCGGGTACTCCTGGAGGGCGCTCAGGATGCGGTGCGTTTGAGTCAGGAGGGCCGGTTCGGTTCAGCGGCCGGCCGAGATCAGGACCAGGATGATCAGGATCAGGGCAGCAGCCGCTGCGCTGCTGTGCGGACGGACACCTCATTAGGCGGCGGACCATTAGGCCTAGCGCTCGTCTCCCCCCGTCTCCCCCCGCCTCCCTCTGCCTCCCCCCGCCTCCTCCCGCCTCCCCCGCGAGGCCCCGCCATCAAGCGACCGCACCCAGACGGGCCCGCCGGGCCGGGCCGGGACAGGCTGGGCTGTCTGAACCTCCCCGCCCCCGCCCCCGCACCCGCCCCCACCCCCCACCCCCCGCCCCCGTCGTCCTCGGACCGGCCGGAACCGCCCCGCGGACCCGCGGGCTGCGCGCGGCAAACTTTGGCAATATCTCATGTGTCTGTCCCGCTGGCTGGTATGCGAGCCCTGGCCGCCCCCTCCGCCCCCTCCGCCCCCTCCACCCCCGCGCCGCCCCTACATCGCATGGCCGCGCGGCACGACAGCCCTCGCCTCCGTCAAGGTGTCCCTGTCCTCCTCCCTACGCTCGTGCATGCGGCGCAGCGGCACACCCACGTTCGTCCGGATTTCCACCTCGCCCCCCCCTCTATCCCTCTCTCTCTCCCCTGCTCCTCTGTCCCACCAACCCCTGATCGGCTGCCTCCGCATTACGTAACGCAAAGGATTCGACCCCCGGGCCGCCCCCGCCGCCCCCTGCCCTCGGATGTGTCAGTGCGGCACAGTGCGGTGAGATTGCTGCCGCCGGCCGCCACATTCCTCCCTCCTTGTCACAAACACAAGCCCGGCTGCAGACGGAGAGAGATGGAAAGGCAGACGGAAACAGACGGCCGGCACAATTTTTTGAACGCGCCCCCGCAGTATGAGGGGGAGAGGGGGGGGGGGGGGTGTCTGGCGGCGCGGAGCAGAGGACGACGTCGTTTGTCACAATCTGACGTGCCGTAGCGCCGGGGTGCGGCAGAGCAGGCAGAGCTGCATGGACATGGGGGGGCGGCGGCATCCTCAACGGCGACCTCCACGGCGACCTCCACGGCGACCTCCACGGCGACCTCCACGGCAACCTCCACGGCGACCTCCACGGCAACCTCCACGGCGTCCTCAACGGCGTCCTCAACGGCGACCTCCACGGCGACCTCCACGGCAACCTCCACGGCGACCTCCACGGCGACCTCCACGGCAACCTCCACGGCGTCCTCGACGGCGACCTCCACGGCGACCTCCACGGCGTCCTCTACGGCGTCGGCCGCTAACCACAAGAACCGGGCACACCTCCAGACTGTAGTCTCTCTCGTACGCCCATTTTTTCGCGATCCAAATTGTTGCAGATTGAACTTGTGGTGGTTTAACTTTTACTTCAAAATTATAAAGAACTATTAGAAGAGGTATATTCGGTATATTGTGCGGCATTGTACACGAGTCGGTCCCATCTCCCGTTTTAAAACAGTTGCTCCAGTTTTTTTTATCTGTACACGCATATAGGTACCAACGTGGACCTGTAGACAAGTACTTAGTTTCCGTTGTTATGGTACCCCCGGATCCCCTGCGTCAAACTGACAATGAAATACGGTCTTTTCGCGCGTCGCAGGTACACTCGTATTTATTGTGCTTGTCTCTCTCTCTCTCTCTCTCTCTCTCTCTCTCTCTCTCTCTCTCTCTCTCTCTCTCTCTCTCTCTCTCTCTCTCTCTCTCTCTCTCTCTCTCTCTCTCTCTCTCTCTCTCTCTCTCTCTCTCTCCGGCCACCCGACCCCTACCGGCGCATTTGCATGTTATGAAATCAACAGCGTTAGTCCCATGTCAGTCGGTCCACCACCCGGCCTTAGCGTCATTGATTCCACCTTTTTGCTCCCGTCTCTCTCCCTCTGCCCCCCCCTTCCCCTTTCTCCCTCTCTGTGTAAACTTCCAGCACAAGGACGACCGCACAACCGGGTCCAACTCCATAGCTCTCCCCCCTCCCCTCTCTCTCTATCCCGCTCACACTCCTCTACCCCTTCGGTCACCGACTGTCTCTCTCGCTCCTTGACAAGACTCCGCCCTGTTCGCTCAAGCTGTGTTGTAATCTACAAAGCAAATGCGCCGCGGATTCGCATCTTGCAGCCATCCTGACCGTCGCCACCAGAGTGCCCTCTGGTGCGGGTCGTGGGTTCAAATCCCACCCGAGATGGCATTTAAAAAACACACACACAAAAAAAAAAACAACTTTGGCTTCGAAATCGTGTCTGGCGGTGTGATCTAGTGCTGCGGGTGTGGCTGAAGATCATTATCAGCAGCGGTGCCAGCAGCCGCGGGCAGCCACGGGCGCATGCAGCCGGACGGTCATTAACTGGAGCAGTGAGCACCGGGGTGTGGGGGGCAGCCGCCCGGGCGGGCGGGCGGTGCCGTAGCTCCCCACTATTTACAAGTTTTAAGTGGTTAAATCAAACCGGAGACAACCGAAATTTTCAGGACTTGTCCGGGACCATGTCTCCCAGCTGGGCAATTGGTCGCAAGTCTCTGATCACGGCCGTTCGCATTTTATCAGTGCTTTTGTGTCTTGGCAACCCGAAGGGTCGCCTGGTGCCATGGCGGGAAGCCGAAGTGTTCTATCTAGCAAGATCAGCGTGCCTACAGTGATGTGTTCTGTGCCCAGTGCTTTGTGAAAGTGATGTGTAGTGCCGTGTGCACTTCTAGTGATCCTACATAACGCCAGTGCCCTGTGTGTCCATCGCCCCACGTGCGCGCTCCCACTGCACCGCCCGGTGGTGCCCCTGGCCGCCCCGGCCCCGTCCAGCCCCTCCCCCGTGCTAGGCCCGGGCAGCATAACGCGCCGCGGCTGCACCACATACCGGGTACCCGCTAGAGCCCTTTAGAGGCCACCGAGTGCTGTTTTAAATCGGCAAAGTGAGGTTAGGTTGCCCATGCCTCGGCATGGTCGGACAAAAGGCCCGGCCTGCCCCCCCCCCCCCCCCCCCTCCCTTGCAGCGGTGCACTAAGAGGCAAACAATACCCCCCTCTCCTCTCCCCCGTTCCCCGCCTCCCTCCTCCCCCCTGGCCTAGCTCGCACAGCCCGGCCCGGCTGGAGCCGGAGGAAAACCCAGAGGGGTCGCACCCGAAAACACCGCACACACGCTGAAGAGGAAGGAAGGAAAAGGTGGGGGCTGCCAGAGGACCCGGAGGCCTCTGCGGACGCAGCCCGTCCCCTCTGCTGCACGCCACCGCATCACCGCATCACCGCCGCACCGCCGCCTACAGTCAACGCCGCAGAACCTGAGATGAGTATCCTTTAGGGCTGGGGGTATCGACAGGGAGGACCGCTCACAGCACGAGCAAGGACAGCAGGGCGAGGGCGCCACGCGCAGCGCCGTAGCAGCGAACACCAAAGCAACGATCGCCGAGGCGCAACTGAGGCAATCCGCCCTCCTCTCCAGAAGACAGCCAGGATACCCGGCGCATCCCACGCACCTCCTCTGGGAAGTCTGCACTTCAACCACGACCCCCCCCCCCCCCTCCCCTCCTGGGAAATGCAGAGCAGCGCCCAGGACAACTTGGAGGCGATCGGCACCGACCCGTGATCCGGAGGGAGGTCACACTCCGGCCACCGTCCGGGGCGCCACGAAGGAGGTCGTCGTCGGCATGCTTCTGGACCTCCACGGAGAACGACGCCCGACCACCAAGGAGAGGAGGGCGGTGAGGGAGCAGCAGCGCCAGCAGCAGGATGGTGCAGACTCACCCGCCGAGGACCTACCTGACGGGGTGCTCTTAGCCCCCGGCAAGACCCCCCTCCCCCGCAGAACGCACGCCGCACGCTACCCCCCCCCCCCCCCCTCATGACTCTTTTGCAGACCATCGTCGCAGCCGCCGCGGTCCGAGCCAGCCCGAGGACACCAAAAACCAAACTGTCGCCCCCACTGAGGGTCAGGCGGACTCTGAGTAGAGTCGCTGCAACTCTGTGGTAAGGCGGCGACCGCAGAAAGTGGCGCAGTCTGTGGTATACAAAACGTCGCTCGCTGTAATACCCCTGGGATACCATACCCGCTCTACTAGCCCCACGTCCCCGGGACCCCACCACCACCGCTGGAGTCAGCCTAACGGGCCCTGACGGAGGCCGGGCCCACTTAGGGGAGGTTAAGAAAAGCTGGTTTAACCACCCTTAGGGGGACAGGTCCTCTTAGCAGGCCGCCCAGCTTCGCTCCTACACCGGTGCTGCCGGGGGCTCGGGCCGAGGGGGTACACACGGGTGTGTCAGATCCCTTGACGGTTTCACCTAAGGGTCTTCGAGGCCTATGGTACTACAAGACAAGACAAGTGAGCACCGGCAGCAGCGCTGGGCTGGGCTGGGCTCGGGCCGGCGCGTGGCGGCGCGTGGCGGCGCGTGGCGGCGCGTGGCGGGGCAGGTACCAGTGTGCAGCCGCATGTGGCAGCCGCATGCGCTCCCACGACTAATGACACACGGAGGCCCGCGCGCTGCCGCATGAAAAAGCGGCCCAATTAAATGCTCCGTATGTGAAATGTACCCGGTGCGTGCGTGTGTGTGTGTGTGTGTGTGTGTGTGTGTGCGTGTGTGTGTGTGTGTGTGTGTGTGTGTGTGTGTGTGTGTGTGTGTGTGTGTGTGTGTGTGTGTGTGTGTGTGTGTGTGTGTGTGTTTGCGCGCGTATAGCGCCCGGCCTGCTGTGCCGCCCTGGTACTTTGCCACCATTTACAGGACGATCGTGAGAGCAGAGCCTTCGTCGCAAATGACAACAACAGACAAAATAAAAACTATCACTAAAAGCATCACGATTAGGATACAACTTGTACGCGGGTTTTCTGGTAGAACGTCGATACACCAGGACCAAATGGCTGACCGGGCCCTGAGCGCAGACGGAGCGCACCGCGCACACTTCGGGCCTACAGTGTCTGGGATTCCCTAACCAGGGCCGGGAGAGGGAGAGTTAGGGAATCTTTTTTCGCTAGTTCCAACTTCAAATTCAATTTCAAAAAATAATTTAATTTTTTTATAAATATAGAACATTGCCTATCTTTCAGGTGGTGTGTGACAAAATCCGATCATATACATATTACATGATAAAGCATGATAAGTAATATAGGGTTGTGTACGAAGTATTATACTAGATCTCTCCCACCCCCCTCGGGGAGGGCAACACCAGCTGCTGCTAGGGGGGGGGGGGGAGGGGGGCCGTCGAGGATCGACAGCCGCCACCGCGGGTTCCCGTCGGTTCCCGTCGGCTCCCGGTGGCTGCCGGGGTTGGGTTCCTCTGCGGGTTTGCGCGCTGCGATGAAGGCTGCTGCCTCCGCTGCTCGTGCCGTGCCGTGCCGTGCCGTGCCGTGCCGTGCCGTGCCGTGCCGTGCTGAGGTGCCCCGCTCTTCTTTACTTCAGCGCACAAGCAGCGCCATGAATTGTTCATAAGCGTTGTGCACCTGCGCGTATCGTGCGCGCGCGTGCGTGCGCGTGTGTGCGCGTGTGTGCGCGGTGGTGGCTGTGGCGCCGTGCGCGTGGAGCGGGGGCGCGAGCCGTATAAAATGACATTATATGCTCAAGGAGCAACGCTCTCCCCCCCCCCCCCCCCCCCCCCCCCCCCCCCGCCTCTCCCGGCTTGGTTTCCCTCAAGTTTTAGAAGGCACTCGCAATATGCGCGTGCGCGCATGTGCACGCGCTCTTGTGTGTTCATGCTACGTCACCGAACCTCCCTCTCTTTACGTGAACCCATTTTTTTCTTCTTTTTATCCCCCTTTCAAACCAGCTAACCAGCCGCAGGTTATTTACCGATGACAGTAAATGAGACTGTGTCGCCAGATATTGTTTCACTTGCCATTCTTCTTTTCTCTTTTCTGTCATAAGTTTGCCTCTCAAAATATTTCCACCCCGTCGCGGCGTTGTTTCAAAATGGATTATTAGATATCTGCGCAGACGTCCTACGAGCGTACCTGATGGATAGAGACGTTTTAGAGTACGGCGCCGGCAGCAGGGGCTCAGTTTCCGGCAGATGCGGGGGGCGGTGATGCGGTGCCGGCCCCCCGCAGAGATGAAGATCCCGGGAGGGGGCGCACCCTGCCACAGCCGCCTTCCCTATTGGTTTGACGTTAAGTCCGCTTCATTTAGCATCGAATGCGGCCGGGCGAGGCGCGTGCGAGAGAGAGGGAGAGAGAGAGAGAGAGAGAGAGAGAGAGAGAGAGAGAGAGAGAGAGAGAGAGAGAGAGAGAGAGAGAGAGAGAGAGAGAGAGAGAGAGAGAGAGAGAGAGAGAGAGAGAGACAGAGAGAGAGAGAGAGAGAGAGAGAGAGAGAGAGAGAGAGAGAGAGAGAGAGAGAGAGAGAGAGAGAGAGAGAGAGAGAGAGAGAGAGAGAGAAATAGCGGGCACTGAACCATGCGCGCCGAGATAAAAGCAGAAGAAGATAATAGAACAAACATGATCGTGCGCGGTTTGTTCCCTCTGATAATGTTGGTAGTTTAATTTTTCAAAGTCCGCCTGTCGGCGCCGTTGCCGTTCGAGTGGGCTGTCGACCCTAGCTGCACCGCAGCGCCGCTGGCCACCGCCTTACGCCCGATGCACAGACGACGGCACTGCTGGCATTGGAACACTTCGGCTGGTTTAGCAATGCAAATCGCTGTCCCGGAGGCCTAGCCGAAGGCCGAGACGAAGGCCAGCGGCGAGGACTGGGCTGCTTGTACCAAGTCAGCAGTCTGCCTGCCAGCCCGCGCTGCCTGCGCTGCCGGAGGCGGAGGGGGCCAAGGGGGCCAAGGGGGCCGTCCCTTGTCCTCGCCCCTCCCGCTTTTTGTGTGTCTTGCGGGGTCGTCCCGAGGCAAGTAAGTGGGCCCGGAAACTCTCCCCCACTTATCAGCCATAGGCTACGATGCTATGCTGCTTGCTGTTGGGCCTCACACTACAAAAAAAAAAAGGGATTCCATTTTTGCTATGATTCCGACTGGGAGTGTGCTCTCTGGAAACCTGTGAATAATGATGCGATGTAAATCCATACGCCGCTGCTGCGCGGTGCGAATAACCATTGGTCTCCCTGCGGACAGGTCAAACAGCCGGGGCCGCACCGCCCCATGGCCCTAGGGGCGAGCGGTGGTGGGGGAAACACGGAAAACAGGCTGCAAATAAAGGCCATTATTGGCAGTCACGCGCTATCTGCCCGATGCAAGCGCCCGCCGCGCCGTGGCAGCGCCGTGGCCTCCGTGACGGCGCAGGCGATCACAGTGAGTCACTGCAGGCGCATAAGTTTGCGCGAGATAAGAGCGTGCACTCCTTCCCGGCCCCCGCGGCCCCCGCGGCCCCCGCCGGCCCCCCCGCACTGCGCCCCTTCCCGTGTTTCGCGTCGCCTCGACAGCGTCTTCCCCTTCTTCTCGTCGGCCGCGCGCGCGCTCCTCTCCCACTCCGAGCAGTACGTCGTGGTGGTGGTGGTGGTGGTGGTGGTGTTTGGCGGCCGCGCCCGTCGCCGTGGACTGTTGTCCGACTTTATCGGATCCATTACGCCCTTCTGCTCCAGCCATAATGCATTATTTACCTCGGCCCGTTCCTCCGCCCTCCTTTTTTTTTTTCTTCGCGGAGCTTTCGTGTGTCTGCGGGAGCCGCACCGGATCTGCTCCGCACAGCTCCGCACAGCTCTGCACGTCCTGCCACCGCCGCCGCTAAACTGGCGGCGCGGCACACGAACGGCCCCCCCCCCCCCTCCCCTACTACCCAGCCGGTGTGGACGGAAACAGCGCTGTATTCAACGGCTGACTGCAATATATCCAAGGCAAATGACTTCAATTGTCCACATTCGCGTGCTGGCTGCCGCCGGGGGCTGTTCCGTGCGCCGGGACCCCAGGAGACAAGGTGTTTGGGGGGCGAGAGAGGTTAGAGGCGGCAAGATACCGTCGGCAGATAGCTGCCGCAGGAATGCGCCGCGAGTTATGGCCCGGCCTCTGCGCTGCACACACCACCACCACCACCACCACCACCACCACCACCACCACCACCACCGCCACCACCACCACCACCACCACCACCACCACCACCACCACCACCACCACCACCACCACCACCACCACCACCACCACCACCACCACCACCATCACCACCACCGCCACACGAGCCCCCGCCCCGAGCCCCCTGCTGGGTAGGCACGCCCGCAGCACGCTGGAGACGGCCGGGCTTGCCTACCCTGCCGTTCGCAGGCGCTCGGCTCAGTCAGAGGTCCGGTGACTAAACTGCGACCCGGTCACAGTGAACGCGGTACCTTCACTCTCCTGGAATCTGCAGAGCGAAAGCCAGTCAATGTTGGTTGTACTACTTTCGAAAAAAAAAAAAAATTCAAAACACCAACACCACGCGATTCATGTCGCTCCGTGTCGGCGAGTGATCCGGGCCGCATCCGGGTCGTGCGTCCGGCGCGTGTGGGTCGCGTGCGGGTCGCGTGTCGGCCGCGTGGCAATGTTTGGGCCCCCGCGCGCGGCGTACCCGTTCAAACTTTCCCGCGCCGTCTGGCGTGTCTCCGGGCGCTCGCATGCGCTGCTCGCTTCCGGCCGCCGCGCCGCCCACCGCTGTTGTTCCAACCAACTCCACAGCCGGCCGGAGACAGCGTCGTGTCCGCGCGGCTTAGAAACCCCCCCCCTCCCTCTCCCCTCCCCCCTGCCCTCCTCTCCCCTCTCCCTGCCCTCCCCCTCTCACGACACCACCGCCGGGTGAGGCACCGCGGGTTCAAACACCGAGTCCAGAACAGGCTGTGGTGGTGGTTTCCTTTACCGCCAGTTTCAAGCCTGAATAACTGACTCTGACCCCTTAGGCCACACGGTTGAGGTATGGAAGTGGCAGTAGTAGTGTAGGTTCAGTGCTGTGAGTGTGTGCGGCAGACGGGAGAGTGCGGAAACCCCGCCGAGACCACACACACACATGCACACGTACACACACACACACATACACACACACACACACACACATACACACACACACACACACACGCGTGCGCGCGCGCCGCGTCCGCCGGGGGCACCAGCGGGCACCAGGGGCCTGGGATTTTTGCTTCTACGGCGGCGAAAGTTCCAAAGCTCAGAAGCAGCAGCAGCAGCAGCAGCAGCAGCAGTGCGGCGGGCGGTGGCTCAAGCCGTGCGCGCGCGCGCACGCACACACACACACACACACACACACATCGCGTACAGCAACTGCTCCCCAAGGCCGCGGCGGCGGGCCGTAGCGGAGGGGCCGAGTCAAGATAAAGGAGCTAAGAAGCTGGTCGGGCCCTCCCGCCCCTCGGCCTTAGCCGCCCTCCGGCCCGCCCCCGGCCCGCCCCCGGCCCGGGTTTGGTTTGGGGCGGGTAGGCTCGACAGGGCGGCCAGAAATGTGCAGGTCGCGGCCGCGAATACATATATGCATACCTTCATAATCCCGCGCGCGCACGGCACGGCAAACACCGCAAGGGGGGGAAATACGCCGCACTAGTGAGTGAGAGACAGTGTGTGCGACGCGCGTGCCGGTGCTGTTGCTTGAGTGCGAGCAGGATAGACACACACACACAAAGTCGCAGGCAGCTTCAAGTCGGCTGTAAAAACACCCCAGCGAGCGCACACCGCCTGCCTCCACCACTCCCTCTTCCTCCCTGACCTTTCCCTCGGCAGCACCCCCCCCCCCCTCCCCCTCATCCCTCGGCCATGCCCCCGGCCTACGACTACTTGATGGAGCCTTGCTGCTCGCCGGAAGCGGGGCAGCATCTTCAGCCCTTGAACTCGTTCCCTTCTCCTCCACTAGAGAAGTCGCGAGTGGGGCGAGGCCTTGAGGGAGAGAGCGGCTGACCCCGCCTCGCCTCCACGCCTCAGATGACCTACTCCGGGGCCACTTTCTTTTAAAATTGTACATTTTATTTTGAAAGTAAGATTTTGTTTGATTCTTTGGTTTATCTGCCAATAAGGCGCGTGTCCTCACTGAGGTGTATTGTATACACTGGTGTACACCGAGTGTTCTGATATAAAAAGCTGAAAAAATAGGGGCTAGACCGGCTGCGATGATGAGGTGATCCCAGAGGACCAGCAGCAACAAGACAGGGGGGGGGGAGACAGAAAGAGAGGGAGAGAGAGAGAGGGAGAGGGACAGAGAGAGAGAGAGAGAGAGAGAGAGAGAGAGAGAGAGAGAGAGAGAGAGAGAGAGAGAGAGAGAGAGAGAGAGAGAGAGAGAGAGAGAGAGAGAGAGAGCACAAGAGTGGACAATGTAAGGAGGGGGAGGGAGATGCATCAGACAGCATTACCGCGGTGGTGCTGTAAACAAGTCCCCTCATTCTCTCGCTGGTGGCTGCCGGGCCGAGGACCGAGGGTCTTTTGCAGGACGCGCGTAATATTAGGGACGGGACACACCTATTCAAGTCTCTCCCTCCCTCCGCAACGCGTGATTCCCCGAGGGAGTGAGAGAGAGAGATGGGGGACGGGGGTGAGAAGGGAAATAGAAAAACACAGCAGGCAGTGAGGGGAGGGTGGGGGTGGGGGGGAGGTAACCACGAGGCCGTATAGCCGTCGCGGTTTCTGCGGCCTGGCTGTGCGCCGGGTGGGTTGCGGTGGCGGCAGCGGCGGTGGTACTGGATGCACACCGCGGGGGGCGGCGGCGGCCGCGGGGGGTCTTCGTGATGCTCGATATTAGTCTCTGCGCCAGACCCATTTTCCAGTTTTCCTCTTGCGTGAAATTTGACGCACCTTGCAGCCCCCTCCCCCGCCCCCTTTCTCCCCGCCAGACTTCCATCTCGGTGCGCCCGGTCTGCCTGCCCGCCTGCCCGGCCAGCCCCAGGGGCGTAGCCAGACTTGGGTTTCGGAGGAGGGATACGCAACGCTAATTGCCTTCATTCAGACGTTTGGTATGCTGGTTGCCTACTCCGGTCGCCGGTTTGGGGGAGGGGAGAGAAATTGACCCTCCTCCCCCTGGCTACGCTCCTGCTCGGTCTGCCCCGCTGACCCTCCCCCCCCTGGCTACGCTCCTGCTCTGTCTGCCCCGCACGCTCCCCGTAGCCGCAGCAGGCCAGCCCGGCGTGCTTGCAGGTATCGGCCGGGGGCCGCGCGGGGCGAGTCGAGCCTCGCACGTCGAGCACAGGGGCGCGAAATTTTATGCATTACGGTGAGACGCCCCCGAAGAGGGTGACGGCGATGTCACGCCCAGCCCTGGCCGGGGAAACTCACCGAAGAGGGCGTTGGATATTTTTTATTTTGACTTTAATCTAAGCTATAGTGTAAATCCACAAGCTGTCTGCAACCAAAAATCGAGAAGCACATCGAGAGGAAAGAAAAATGCTGAAAACTGCCTTAAGATCACCGTAAGATCACCGAAGTATAGAAGGCAGGGGTCCTGGCGGAAGCCGGGACGACATAGGTTTTGTCACCAGCGGTCAAACATGCCATCTGGCCTCTGAATTGTTTTGCGTTTCTGAAAACGGTGGCTTAAATTATTGGGGATGGTCTGAAAGTGACCGCACATAGGACTGTTCCGTTAGGAGTACATGTACCCCTCGGGAGCCCCTCGTACTGGAACTGCTTTTGTCATTTCGTAACATCTTACCGGAACACGCTCTTCTTGGACCGATAGTTGTGGGAACCCTGCCCAAAGGTCCACACCAAACGTGCGCTTCTCTCGATTCCCGATTCACCATCAGAGCGCTGTACCTCTGGGAATCGTTTTCGTGGGAGCTCTTCTAGTTGGTACTAAAGCGAAGACGACCGCTCCACACAAACGCCGTTTTCGCGAAATAAAGCTGAACCCGAAACAACATCAACAACAACAACAGTGGTTTGGTGCCTGTGAACGACGACATATAATGGATGGCGCAACGGGCCAACACAGGGCCTCTCTCTCTCTCTCTCTCTCTCTCTCTCTCTCTCTCTCTCTCTCTCTCTCTCTCTCTCTCTCACACACACACACACACACACACACACACAACAACCCCTGCAAGCACGTCATCAGCATTGGGCTGTCGAAAAGGCGCCCGGCAGTTGTGCGCCGCCACTTTGCATGCTATGGCACCGCCCGCGCACCGCCGCTGGGGGTAATTCTCAGTAAGAGGCGGGGCGGGAGCGGAAGATGAAGAAGGAAACGGATTGCAAAGCACAGCACACACAGAACTGCTTTGCCGGCAGATGGAAAGGCGTTGATTAGGGGAGCCCGCCCCGCCCGACCCGGCCCCGCCCGGCCCGGCCCCCCGCCCCGCCCCGCCCCGCCCCGCCCCGCCCCGCCCGCCCCGCCCCGCCCGGCCCGGCCCCGTCCGGCCCCGCATCCACCGCCGCGCTTCCCAAGCTCTCCGCCCACTTCAAACAAAATGCACTGCCATGCGCTTCGCAACAGCGCGCACTACGAGAAAAGAGGGGACATTTCATTATTTCGGAAGAGATAATTTTCAGAGAGTTTGGCGCGTGAGAAAAAAGAAATGAGTCCACTGTAAATATTTTTCGTCATATGACGAGAAAAGCTGTGACGATTCACTGTTCACCTGAATATGTCGTCACTTACGACGTTTATTCGTCACGTGCCGACTTAATTCGTAGGGTTAATAATTTGTCACATCTAACCAAACTCCAAGAAGACATACTCTTTTATCGGGTTATGCAAAAAAAAAAAAAAAAAATCGGTGACGAGTTACTTGTCATTTGGTTGTGACGAATTATTCCGTTTTTCAGATTTAGCCAGAGGATTGTCGTAAAATGACGATAAATATTTTTACAGTGTCTGTGAGCTGGTCCGGCGTGAGAATACGTGTCGCATCTGTGTAACAAAACTCGTGCAGCGCGGCATAAGCGCCCTCCTGTGCTGTTATGATTTGACCCACTTTTGCGGCGCTGCGGCGGCGCGGCAGCAGCGGCAGCAGCGGCAGCAGCGGCGGCAGCGGCAGCAGCGGCGGCAGCGGCGGCAGCAGCGGACGTTCCAGCCGGCGATGAGTGTGCGGCTGTCGTACAACCGGAACAATATTTACGGCCGTAGAGGAGCTTTACGGGCCGCTGCCATCTCGCTAACGAATTTTCAGCTCAGTGCATGTCACAGTAGCGTGTGTGCCCCCCCCCCCCGATCCCCTCTCCAGCGCCACGAAAACGCGCATTTATAACCTGGCCCCACGCTCAACCAGTGATGCTCTCTTCGCCATCAATCCGACACATGCATTTTTTCTCTCTCTTTTTCCCTCCCGTCAGATTTATGCCTGCCCATGAGGTCGCCAAGTGTCGGGTCATTCATAGAGGCAGGCACACATCGCAGCGCGCGATCGTACTTCATATGTTCTTCCTCTATTTTTAACGACGGAACGGCTACGCGGAGCCGCGAGCGGTGGGCTCTGGTCGGGCTCTCTAGGTGCAGCGCGCAGCGGAGCCCCTGTGAACCGCGGGGTAGGCAACGCGCTCGGCACGGCTGCCTGGCGGGCCGGCCTACCCTGCAGGGGCTCCTCGTCCCGGCCGCTGGCACCGAACCGAGCCGGGCCGCGGACTGACTGAGATTCGGCGCCACGTTCCAGAAGTACTGCCACCCTGGGCACCGGCAGCGGCCGTGTCGCCGCGGCGAATCTGTCGACGGGGGTCCTGGTCCTGTGTGGGCGGCCGGTGCCAGGATCGTCCGGGATGTTTGAGGCGTTTATCACGCATAAACTGCCGGGATTGTCCATAAAGTAAAGCGGGGCGCGCGCGGCCAAGGGCGGCCCTGGGCTCCCCGCGATATAAAGCATGCACGCAAGTGGAGATTCGCATAAAATATCCATTGCCGGGAGATATGCCGCGACCGGCCTGCCGCTGGCTCCGGGGGCGCCGGGGGGGGGGGGGGGGGGGGCACCGGGGGGGGGGGGGCGGGATTGTGCCGAGTGGATCCGGATCCGCCGATTCCAACCCCCTCCGGCCATCCGGCCCGGGGCGGCCTTGGAGGCACGGGAGCACGGGCACGGGGAGTGGCTCCAGGACGAGGACCTCCACGTTGGTGACCTCCACGTTGGTGACCTCCACGTTGGTGACCTCCACGTTGGTGACCTCCACGTCGGTGACCTCCACGACGGTGACCGCCACGACGGGATGGATTCCGAAATAAAAATACCAACAATTTTAAAAATCGAAATGATGATAATAATTTTAAATGATTTCAACCGATCCAACAGTGGGCGCGGGGGCCGTTCAGGTACCACGTATGACACTTGACGTTTTGACGCGGAAAACGAGCGCGGCGACGTGAGTTTGGAACCGTCTGTGGGAGTCGAACCCACGACCCTGCAGTCACAACGGGGAGACTCAGGCCCGCGCCGGCGACAGTTTTGCTCCAGCACCACTATCTCGCACGCCACGATGAGGAGAGGGGTCACGTGGTTCGTGAACGCTTGTTACGGGGGCCGCGCGCACATTGTGAACGCCGACAGAACCGGGGCGGCAGCGGGCGGCAGCCAGCCATCCGTGCCGGGACGCGACGGGCTGCGAAATACGCTCCGCGCTCCGCCATGCTCCGCCCCCGTCCTGGCTTCGCGGGCCGGAGCAGTCAGCGCGGCCAACCGTCCGGCACAAAATTAACAAAAGGCCCAGGAAATTAAAGTTTGCTGCCCTGCGACCGCGTGCGGCGGGTCGGGTGCACGAGTCCTCCCGCCCGCCCGCCTCGATAGGCAAACTTTATTCCGATGCAGCACACGGCACTGGCAAGCGTGCGGCGGGAACAGGTTGCCACCGTTTTAGAGATGGATTTGGGGGAGGGGAGAGGGGGGGGGGGGGGGGGGAGGGGGTTTAGTTACACCGACATCCCCTTTTAAACTACAGCGCACGCGCCTTCCTTCCTGCCGGGGCTCCCCAACCTCTTCGGAGCGTGGAGGGTCACCCCGCCTAATGTGGGCTAATTGAGTGTTGGGAACAGCGCCGTGTAGCCGGCCATGTCCGGGACAGTGCCTCCTCTCTCTCTCTAACACACACACACACACACACACACACACACACACACACACACACGTGGAGAGTGCCCGCAACAGGGGCTGTACATAAACGGCGTGGCCAGTGGCGTGCTTCTGCGCGCCTTGCCAAGCCATCATTGAGAACGAGACAAATGAAAGCAGCGAAACAAACAAACTGGCGACTACAAAAAGCTGCTCAGCCTTCACAATATGCCGGCCGGCCGCAGCAGCTTGCACACACACACACACACACACACACACACACACACACACACATGTGGAGAATTGGCCACTGAAACGAAACAATGCGACTGCGGGCCCTGCCGTGTATGGGCTTCCTGTTTGGTCAAGACTCTCTTTCTCTTTTCCCTCTCTCTCCCTCCCTCTCTCTCTCTCTTGCCCTCCAGCCTGTCTCTCTCTCTCTCTCTCTCTCTCTCTCTCTCTCTCTCTCTCTCTCTCTCTCTCTCTCTCTCTCTCTCTCTCTCTCTCTCTCTCTCTCTCTCTATCTCTCTCTCTTACGCAAAAGGGTGACACCTCGGTCTCGGCCACCGGTGTGTGTGTGGGTGCACGTGTGGAAACGGGAGCAATGTGCTCCAGCGTTTTAATCCTGCTGATGAAATGGCGCCCCATTTGCAAGGGAAAAATACGTAAGGGGGAGGGAGCGAGGGGGCAGGGGTTCCCACAGAGGATGGTGAGTGGGTAATATCGACGAGGGGTGGGGGTAGGGGGCAGTACTAACGGCTGCCCCCCCCTGCTGGCAGGATACGTGCATTTATTCTCCCCTTCTTTTATCTTTTCGTCACGCCTTGTTTTGAATTGCCGCGGCACCGCTTAAGGGCTGTAGCTAGCACTCTGTTTCCAACACCTCTCCACCCCACAACCTCTCTGTGTCACACACACACACAGACACCTGCAAAGGTAGGCCTAATGATTAGAACAGAGACATCCCACGATTACCCCCCCCCCCCCCCGGTCCCCCGTTGTGTGGCGTGTGATGCAGATCCAGACTCCGCAGGAGGCTGGCGAACACATGAAGGCGGGTAGCAGCACGGCTGGGCTGGGCGGGGCTGGTAGGTTCAGAGGTGCGGAGGCAAGCGCGGCCGAGGGTGCAAACTTTTCATGCGAGTTTAGTAGTAGTCATGTTTCCTCGTTAGCACAAAGTTTCCGGAAGAGGATTTTGTCTTTCTCCTCCTCCCCCTTCTCCCCCGGGCTCTCCACCGCCGCCCCCTTGACCAGGTCGCCGAACACGGCTCCAGTAATGGCCGCTGTCATCGGATGAATGCAGCGCCGTCCGCCGCCAAAAATACAGCAGCCGACACTGCAGGTACATGCAGCGTTAGAATAAATAGTTTGATGATAAAGTCCGAAATAAAGCATGCCTTTTTTTTTGGATAGTGTGTTCCAAACATGCGGACGCCAATACTTGACCACACACACAATCACTCGCACACAGACCGCAATGGCCGCACATGTCTCGGCACAGGTATAGTTTGAGAGCAATAGGCCGTAGAGAGAGATATACAGATAGATAGATGGATAGATAGATAGATAGATAGATAGATAGAGAGAGAGAGAGAGAGAGAGAGAGAGAGAGAGAGAGAGAGAGAGAGAGAGAGAGAGAGAGAGAGAGAGAGAGAGAGAGAGCCAGGATGAAGATGAGGTGTTCTGATAAAGAGGTAAATCAAAACTCTGGCCTGAGCTGGCTGGGGCCTTCTCCCTGTTGTGACTGGGGGAGAAGGCGGGGAGAGGGGGGGGGGGCACGGACTCGGTCCGCTGTTTACTGTTCGCGTGAGGAGACCGCTTACAACGCTCGTTTTTACTCTCTCTCTCTCTCTCTCTCTCTCTCTCTCTCTCTCTCTCTCTCTCTCTCTCTCTCTCTCTCTCGCACACCCCCACGGCATGACGCTGCGTCGCACACCCTGCCCGGCGTTGTTTTGCAGTACGAGTGTGCGTGCGGGGTACTAATGAAGAGCGTGAGAGAGGGAAGGAGAGAGAGAGATCGCGAGGTGGAGGGCAGGAGAGAGAGAGAGAGAGAGAGAGAGAGAGAGAGAGAGAGAGAGAGAGAGAGAGAGAGAGAGAGAGAGAGAGAGAGAGAGAGAGAGAGAGAGGAGGGAGGGGAAGCAGGACCGTGCTGGTCAGAGCAGCGCCAACAAACAACACCCACTTCCGTCTCCATCTCCGACCGCACGATACACTTTTGTCCCACAAAAAAAAAGGCAAAAAATTAAAAAAAGCTCAATTTTTTATACTAAATACCAGGAAGATACAAATTTCACAACCGTATGATACAATCTGCCATGCGAAAAAGTTGTTGTTGGTTTGTGGCTCTATATATACATAATTGCAACATTTTTGCGTGGAAAAAATTACACATAAATTATGAGAGTCCCTCGCCATATTTTGTGGTGTAGGTCGGCCGCCGGGTCCGGGGTGCCGGCGGGTGCAAAGGTGTCGGGACGCGGACAGCGGCAGCCGGGCAGCAGCCGGGCCGCAGCCCTGTCGGAGATGTTGTCGGCTGGTGCATCACGGGCGGCAGCCGGGCCGCAGCCCTGTCGGAGATGTTGTCGGCTGGTGCATCACGGGCGGCAGCCGGGCCGCAGCCCTGTCGGAGATGTTGTCGGCTGGTGCATCACGGGCGGCAGCCGGCCGCAGCCCTGTCGGAGATGTTGTCGGCTGGTGCATCACGGGCGGCAGCCGGGCCGCAGCCCTGTCGGAGATGTTGTCGGCTGGTGCATCACGGGCGGCAGCCGGGCCGCAGCCCTGTCGGAGATGTTGTCGGCTGGTGCATCACGGGCGGCAGCCGGGCCGCAGCCCTGTCGGAGATGTTGTCGGCTGGTGCATCACGGGCGGCAGCCGGGCCGCAGCCCTGTCGGAGATGTTGTCGGCTGGTGCATCACGGGCGGCAGCCGGGCCGCAGCCCTGTCGGAGATGTTGTCGGCTGGTGCATCACGGGCGGCAGCCGGGCCGCAGCCCTGTCGGAGATGTTGTCGGCTGGTGCATCACGGGCGGCAGCCGGGCCGCAGCCCTGTCGGAGATGTTGTCGGCTGGTGCATCACGGGCGGCAGCCGGGCCGCAGCCCTGTCGGAGATGTTGTCGGCTGGTGCATCACGGGCGGCAGCCGCTGCCGGCGCCACCGCCTATAAACATGAATATACCATGAGGGACGAACGGCCTGTAATACGATTTGAGCGGGCGCGCCGCTAAACGAGCCGTTAACACATTTGTTGGTGGGCGGCGCGCGTGTGGCGCACAGAGCATGTCGCCGTATCACTACGCGGATAACACGGCGCCCGCACTCTGCCGCCGTGTTCACCAGCAGCGCGTATTTTTACCGCCGGACACATCAGCCTGCGAGGGGTTCCATATTCGTAGTTCAACCGTCCTACGATTTTTTAAAATTATGTGTGTTTTTTTCAAAAATATATTTCTAGTTTAGTTTTTCACTAATTTTTTTCAAGTTTTGCTGAAATTTTTCCAGATATATCCTCTTTTTAGGAAGTACATTTTTTTTTCTCGTCCTGAATGTTGGACCTTTTGGCAGGCTGTGTCGCGGCGGGATGTTACAGACTTGACCGGCAGGGGGCGGGGGCGGCGCTGGCCGGCCGAGGCGGGGCGGCGCGCGTTGGGAAGCCGAACCCGCTGCGGCTGCGGCTGCGCTATCCGGCCGGAATCCGCAGACGCACCGCAGTCCGCAGTGTTTCGTTTGGCCCCGCTGCGGTTCCTGGTGTGGTGCAGCGTGGAGCGGCCGCAGCCGGCTGTGCCAAACTGAAAGCGAGCTCGAATGGTCCTCCCCGCCCCGCCCGGCGGGTGCCCCTGGCCGCCTGGCGCGCGCCGCAGGGGGCTCGCATCGCAATCCCGCCCGCGTACAATACGGGCGACAGCTGCTGCAGCCGAGAGAGATCTACAAGTTAAAGCTAATCTGGCGGAGAACATAGCGACAAATCCATATGGCCCCGGCCAGCGGCTCGTAACAACACGCCACCCCCCTCTCTCTCCTCTCTCTCTCTCTCTCTCTCTCTCTCTCTCTCTCTCTCTCTCTCTCTCTCTCTCTCTCTCTCTCTCTCTCTCTCTCTCTCTCTCTCTCTCTCTCTCTCTCTCTCTCTCTCTCTCTCTCTTTCTCTCTCCCCCTGGGGAACACCAAACCTCGCCTCCCCTGCCCGCCGTGCATAATAGCAAAGCTTTGTTATTTACTGCACGTGCAGTTGTACGCTATCGGCCGTGGCCTCGGCCGTGGCGTTGGCGCCGCGCAGCCTCCTGCCCCCCCCCCCCCCCATGTCCATCTGCCTCCCACAATACATCTCTCACTGTAAATGCAAGAGTAATGATCATCATTCCAGGCAAAATCATCACTATTTCATGATCACCAACATGTGCTGATATACCAACATATCGGCACGACAGGTGTTTATCATCGAATTAAACGAATGTTTAACCATTATCACAATGTCAATAATGATGATAATCTCTGTTTCATTTACAGTTATGCATCCAGGTTGGGAAACCCGCCCCGAATCCAGGCCTCGAAAACTATATTTCCCCACCTCTGAACTCGACAATGCTTCTGAGAATAAACGTGAGACATTTCAAGAGCTGCCACTTGAATCATGCCTTTTAATTTTTGAAAATTAACAAAAAAAATTCGGAAGCAGCACCCGAGGTGATGGAGTTTTGACTCTCCAATTATAGAATCCGCGAGCCCACGCCGTGGCTAACCCGTCTGTAAAAGGGGCCTCGTTTGTGTCGTAAATACACGACTTTTTACGCGGGTCTCCTGGAATAACCTTTTCCATTCCGCAGGAAACCAATTATTTTTTTCCTCAGCGCGAGCCAAAGCTGCGCTGCCCTCCTGTCCGCCGTCCCTCTCACTCCCCTATCTCTCACGTAGCCCGGATCTCTGTCTCACTTCCCTCTCTCTCTCTCTCTCTCTCTCTCTCTCTCTCTCTCTCTCTCTCTCTCTCTCTCTCTCTCTCTCTCTCTCTCTCTCTCTCTCTCTCTCTCTCCCCAGTTTTAATTGCGAGACCAGCACACCAGCAGCCCGGAACCCTTGCGTTCGTTGTGGGTTGCAGGGGCACGCCCGGCCTGTGCCAGAGCCAGGCGAGCAGGCGTTGCAGTCAACCCTTCTTTCTAGAGCCCTCCACATCTCTCTCTCTCTCTCTCTCTCTCTCTCTCTCTCTCTCTCTCTCTCTCTCTCTCTCTCTCTCTCTCTCTCTCTCTCTCTCTCTCTGCCCTTGGGAAGGCTCGCGCCTCTCTTGACCTGGACAGAGGACTCCACCTCCACGTGCCCTTGCGTGCTCCACCTCCGTCGTCCTCACAGACCATCTCGCAGTGTGGGCTGGGCGTCAACGAGGACGAACCTCGCTCCGCGCTCCCTGCCGTCCCGGACCTCGTCCCGGCCCGCACGCACTTTGTACTCGGTGTTTAACGTATCTCCGCGCGGAGATATTTCGGTCCCTGCTGGAACGGAGCGGACTAGTCATCAAACACGAGAGCAGTGGAGGTGACGACCATGCGAGTGCAGCCCGCGCAGCCCGGGAGTGGCAGCCCCCCCGGCCGGACCTCTCCGCGCCCCTCGGCCCCTGTGATCGTCTCAGGCCGTGTAACCGCCGCTCCCCCATCATAGTCCCTTGTCCTCTCTAATAGTGCAGCGGGCCTCGGCGCGGTCTGCATAGCAAGTAGCGGACGCCTCTTCGGACACGCGCCCCCTTCCTCCAGCCCACGCCACAATTCCCACTACCGAATGCCCCCCCCTCTCTCCTGCCCCCTACCGCCCGCGCTCGCCTCCGACGCACAAACTTGCCATACACTCCGCGGCAAACTGAGCTCACGCCTTTTGCGACCCTCTTCCTCTGTTTCTTTTGAATGTTTCCGACGGCTTTTCAGTTGCGTCCGCCGCCGCAGCGCGGGGAGAGAGAGGGGGGGGGGGGGGGGGGCAAGCAGCGGCCGCGTTCGGTTCACGTCGAGTCGTTTCAGATCCGAGCCGATAGATCGCACGCCGCTCGTATCCGCTGGCAAGCAGCCCCCCCCCTTCCCCGTAATGGTAAACCAGACCAGTTTTCACCCCCCTCCCCCCTCCCTCCAACCCGATCCGACCCAAACCGACCCGGGCCGGCTCCGACCCACACAGCACCGGGGCGGAACTAACATGCCGAACGGCGCCGAACGGGGGCGTTAGTACCCCTCCCCCTCCCCCTCTCTCCAGCCTGCGGTAGGGGGGCGGGGGAGTCCAAATAAGCCAGTCGGGCGAAAAGCAATTATTATTGTTGCTACTGCTGCTGTTGGAGTCTGTATCAATTTAAAACGACACTGATGTCTCTGGAGCCTGCGCGATAGCAAGGATTGGTGGCGGAGAGGGGGGGGGGGGTCAACTTTCACTTTCACTTCAGGAAGCATGCGACGGCGGTGGCTTCCCTGATGGGGGCATTCAAGGCCCCGCTGCATTACAGCGCCTGGAGGGTAGGCAAACTAGCAACGTCTGGGTGCACCGCGGGCTGCCCTCCCCGGCCCCGTACTGCTGACACGGTACTCACAGCGACAGCCTTGGCGAAGAAACCTCTGTTTGTGTGTGTGTGTGTGTGTGTGTGTGTGCGTGCGTGTGTGTGCGCGCGTGTGAACACAACGGCTGTGCGACATCCTGACGGGGCTGCTGCGGCCGGGCCTTAGCCGGGCCAGGCCACACGAGAGAGGACCGCTGCCGGATCGGGAGTTGCAGCTGCGGATGCGGGAGAGGAAATGACCGTCTGAGACAAACCGGTTTATTGGCGCTCGTAAAGCGATGAATGGCCCTGCATCCGACACTGAAGAGAGGGACACAGAGAGAGAGAGAGAGAGAGAGAGAGAGAGAGAGAGAGAGAGAGAGAGAGAGAGAGAGAGAGAGAGAGAGAGAGAGAGAGAGAGAGAGAGAGAGAGAGAGAGAGAGAGAGAGAGAGAGAGAGAGAGAGAGAGAGAGAGAGAGAGAGAGAGAGAGAGAGAGAGAGAGAGAGAGAGAGAGAGAGAGAGAGAGAGAGAGAGAGAGAGAGAGAGAGAGAGAGAGAGAAGTGCAAAGGACAGCCCATTCCACCGCCATCTCCCCCGGGCCCCTGGGCCCCCGGCGGGGTCGTCGTGTGGTGTGTGTCGGGGCAAATCCGTGCTAAGAGGCGCGTACGTCCCGGCGAGGCGAGTCCAGTGTCGTCTGCCTCAAGTGCGGTGCAGCAGCGCACCCTGCCCGTCGTCTTGGTCGTCCACTTGATGGCGGACCCCCCCCGGCCCGGCCCGGCCCGTGGACGACACCCCTGACCTTGTTCCTGTCGTGCCTCGCGTCCTCCGGCACCCTTTGTCACCGCGGCGCGGGCGCACCCGGAGTATCCCCGCCGAAGGCCACTCTCGCGTCTCGCGCTACTTAGGCGCTGTCCCCAGGGCCCCGGCCTCGTTGTGTCACCCCAACGTGTGAGACCCACGTCCCCGGCGGCACCTGTCGGGGGCAGGGCCACGGCTCTGCGGGCCTTGGGCCCGTCGTGGGCTTCTGCTGCTGCCCTTCCAATGAAAATTCATGCTGAGCCGATGGAGGTGCGGTGGGGAGGGCAGGGCCGGGGAGGGCAGGGCAGGGCAAGGGCAGGGCAGGGCAGGGCAGGGCAGGGCAGGGCAGGGCAGGGCAGGGCAGGGCAGGGCAGGGCAGGGCAGGGCAGGGCAGGGCAGGGCAGGGCAGGGCAGGGCAGGGCAGGGCAGGGCAGGGCAGGGCAGGGCAGGGCAGGGCAGGGCAGGGCAGGGCAGGGCAACACCGCCCCGGTGTGAATCTCCGCCCCCGGAGACTCCGACTCGAGCCCGTCCACATCAAACGGGGCCGGCTTTGCGCCCCCCCCCCCACCCCCTCACGCCGCGCTCGGGACGTCCTCGACGACGAAGTCGACGGCGCGGTGCCGTCGGCGACGTATTTGAGGGAGGCGGCCGCGAGGCCACCGCAGTGAAGGTGGGGAAGCAGTAGGGGCGGCCCACGTGTGATTGTTCGCACGCGGCGTAAGAGAAGGCGGGGAGGGGGCGGAACGGAAAGGGGGGGGGGGGAGTTAATGTAGCGCGACAATGGAAAAGTAGAGGGATGGAAGAGGAAGCGAGAAAAAAAAGCGGGCCGGTCCGGTAATGCTGTGGCGGCGCTGGGCCCACATAACGACATCCACGGCCTCCAGCCGCCGAGCTCACCGCCGTGTGGAGTGTGGAGTGTCCGCCGAGAGGAGCAGTAATTGGGGAGGCGACGACCGGGGATGAGAATGATTGACTGTGCGGCTGCGGCTGCTGCGGCTGCGGCAGTGGTCAGTGACGGGCCGGGGACGGGTCCACAGCTCCAGCCGACGCTTTCTTGGGCTGTGGAGGCTGCGGCTCCACTGAGAAAAATTTTTGGCTCTGGGCACAGGACGTTTAGTCCCCAGGCCGAAAGTCTGGGAACGCACTAAACGATTAGCGCCAGGCACTAAACGATTAACGCCTGTGCCATGAGTTTTGCTCCCGTGTCTATAGAGTTTAGACCTACGGATTGAACGGTTTAGATGTAGGGTCCAGGTGGAACGCACAAAACTACCCTTTGGTCCAGGAGCCAAAGATTTTTCTCAGTGTGGTGGCCACGAGCGGCCCCAGTAGTGCAGCCCAGTGTGGGTAAGGCCCGCCCGGCCCAGGCTGTGCCGTGCGCACCCCACTGCTGTCCCCTCCCACTCCCCCTGCGTCACCCCGGCCACTTGGAGATAAAATATGATTCATAAAGAGGTTATTAACGTCTGGAGCCGCCCGGACCGCGCGCGCCTCCGCAGTGCCTCGGCGGGGGCAGGGCGGGGGCGGGGCGGGGGCGGGGCGGGGGCCCCTGTGCCTGCGGCCTGCGCCTGCTCAAGAAATATACGCCCGCTATACGGGGCGCCGGCGCCGCCTTTGGTGGGACCCCACGACGGAAAGCGGCAGGGGCGGTAGGCTGCCGTGGGCCGCGGGCCGCGGCGGAAGGAGATATCAGTGACAGGTGCAAACGTCTGCGCCGTCTGCGCGCCCGGAGCCACGGCAGAGCTGAGGGGCCCACGGAGGAGGGGAGGGGGGGGGGGAGGAGGGGCGGGAGGAGGGGAGGCATAGCCAGGGGCAGAGCCGGGACTTGGAGGAATACTAAGGGAGTCCTAACAGTCGCGGCGGTGGGCCGAGCTGTCTGGCGAATGCTTGAGAGAGAAAACCGCCTAGTCGCTAGTCGACCCCATGAAATCAACCGAATTCGTGAGAAACGATGACATCCCGGTCCATCTTCTTCGCCTTCTTAATCTATTTTTTAAAATTAGAACCTTTTAAGTTGCCCCAGTTTGAAGCTATACTCTGGCAAAGTACAGAAACTATCTCCCTCTCTCACTAGAACTCGCCAGACACCTAGTCCAACGAACATCGTGCGGAGAGGATTCACCCGGAGACTAGAGTAACTTGCTGTATGTATAGCAGCAGCGCGAGCCAGAAAACGCCGTTGACCACTAGCGCCATCTCTCGGAGCCAACTGTGCTGCTCTCTGCGGGACAACAGTGGCTAAAGTATCAATAGCGCGCTGGTCTTCTCCACCACATCTCCGTAGCGTAGTGGGCTAGCGGGCCGGTCGGTGACCGCAAGGTACGGAGTTCAACTCTTTGCCGGAGGAAAAATTTTTCTGAAGTCTGCCGACCGAGGATGGTGGGTAAAATATACCAAAAGAACGTGTTCAAAGTGTGTTGTCTGAGTGACCGCGGACGTTGGACCGCGGACATTCCCCGGAGGTTGAATACACTCGTTGACTCAGTGGTTCGACGCCCGAGCAGGGGAATGGTGCTTGCCAAGACTCGGCAGAAGTTAAATGTAGAGGCCTAGGGTTCGGCCTTCTACATTTTTCAAGCGTAAGGCCTCGGAATCTGGAGTATTCGGGCAACACCTACTTGGATACATGGCGTAGAAGAGTAGAGTACAATCGGCTTCGGCCGTGTACGATCTGGGCATCCTACCTCCCTCTCAATCCGCGAGGGAGTGGCCTCACGGCCACAGACCAACTGGCTGGTCGAAGGGGGCTGACTCCTGAAATCTGGTCAGCGGAAGGGGCGATGTTGGCCGTTGCGGAAGCCTGCCTACCAAGGTGGCTGCGTCGTGCCTGTGTCTTAGCGGCGGTCAACTCCTGGTACACCGGTTCCCATCCGAACACCGAAGTTAAGCAGGAACGGTTCCGGACGGAAGTCTGGGACGAGGTAGGACCCACCCATTTTTGCCGTTTTTTGTTGTTGTTGTATTTTTTATTTGCAGGGTCTGAATCTTGAGGATTCAATATACTTTTGAATTAAAAAAAATAAATATTGAAATGAAACGCTTTCTACCAATTAATAGAGAAAAGAGGAAAACCGCGAAAAAAAAAATCGACCAATAGTGCATGAGTGTAACGAGCTCATCACTTTAAAAAAATCAAAACTTTTCATCATTCTATTTCACCTATCCCCTCCTCAAATTTTTTTTCGGACTTAGCCGCTGGCACTCCGCTAGACCGCGACGAACAAAGGTATCTATTGTTGACTCGAGGCGGCGCCTTATCCCAAGACAAACGACCGCCCATCTACGTTTTCTAAATCCGGCTGCAAACGAGATTTTATTTTGACTTTTCAAAATGTCTTATGTCATTTTCAAAACTAAATCAACAACTGATCAAAACGTCGCGTTAACGCAACACTTGCGTTAAGCGGTTTGCGAATTGAAAGGGGGTCTTAACGGACAGGGCGAGTGCAATACTCGTTCTTTTTTGCTTTTACGTCGTAGCAGTAGTAGTGAGCAAAGAACGAGTAAAAAGCACTCCGGCGTCACCGGAAATTTCTAGGATTTTTTTTTCGAAAATTTCTGAGGCACAAGAAATACTGCCGGCGTCGCTACCCCGTGCTCGAGCGCTCACCAGGTGTCGAGGGGTGCGCTGCTGGTGGCGGGCGAGCGCGGTGGGGCGTGGTGTGACGCTGCGGCTCCGCGCCGCCCCGCCCCGCTCTGCGGCGGACTGGACCGAGTTGGAGGCGGCATCGCACTTCCGCCACCCGGTCTCGGCCACCAATTAGGCGAATCAATTTGGCGAACCCTTGGCGAGTTTTGCGGCGTGTCCGCCGTGCCAGGGGCCGAGCCGAGCCGTGCCGGGGGCCGAGCCGAGCCGTGACAGGGGCAGAGCCGAGCCGTGCCGCGCGGCCCGCCGGACCCCCCGCAACTTGGCGGCCGCCAGCGCGCACTTACCCCCCGGCCAGAGGACGCCGTCGAGGGGAGCTCTGAGCCCAGGATGGTCCGGGACGGTCCGCGGGGTGGGCGTGCAGCCAAACGGCCGCTAATCTGACCAGGCGTCGCCACCGCCGCCGCCGCCGCCGCCGCTGCAGCAGCAGTCGGCCGGATCGCCGGACCGCCAAAGTTGGGACGCGCCAATCTCATCTCATCCCACATTCCGAATCAAGCGCGCTTCTCGGTTATTTCAATGCGACTCGAGTCGCGCGGAGGACTCGGCGCGCTGCTTATGCAAAAGACCCCCCCGCCCCGGCCCACCGTGTGACGGGGCTCGTTGTTCGGCGTCCGCGTCCGCATCCGAACTCTGTCCGATCGCGGAGATTAGCGTGGATGAACGAGATCCGACGGCGTGTCACTTAATGGCACTTTGGTTGTCGAGCGCGCTCTGCCCCGCTCTGCCCCGCTCTGCCCCGCTCTGCCCCGCTCTGCCCCGCTCTGCCCCGCTCTGCCCGCGGCCCCTGCGGCCCCCGCAGCCCCGGGGGGCATTCCGGTCCGGATCCGAGTGTACCGCACCGGTGCGCCGTGTTGTAATGAGTCCTCGAACCCTAATGGCCAATCATTATTATCAGCAGTAATGGCGAAACCAGCTTACGACTATCGTCATCATCGTCGACGCCATCATCATCATGGGAAACATCCGGTCCGGCCACCATCATCATCATCATCATCATCGACGTCCTCATCAACATCATCATGGGGAAGATCCAGTCCAGCCACATCCCTCGGGGGCGGAGGGCGGGGAAGGGTGAAGCGCTCTGCAGATGAATGGGGACTGTGACATTTCTTAAGTCTGCCTTATCAGCCTCCTCTGCCCGACCTGTACCACGTGACCACGGCACGGCCTCCACGGCCTCCACAGCCTCCACGGCCTCCACGGCCTCCACGGCCTCCACGGCCTCCACGGCCTCCACGGCCTCCACGGCCTCCACGGCCTCCACGGCCTCCACGGCCTCCACGGCCTCCACGGCCTCCACGGCCTCCACGGCCTCCACGGCCTCCACAGCCTCCACGGCCTCCACGGCCTCCACGGCCTCCACGGCCTCCACCACGGCCTCCACGGCCTCCACGGCCTCCACCAAGACCACCACTACCACCGTTGACCTCCACGGGAGCGATCGATTTTCGCCCTGCCCACTCACGCCGCCTGGGAGCGAGCCGCGCGATCTCAAAGCGAAGACTAAGCGTTATTTATACGGGCCCGTGGGCGGGGCGGGCGATCGGGGCGGAGAGCAGAGGTAAGGTTAAGTAGGTGGGCGCTGCTGCTGCCGCTGCTGCCGCTGCTGCCGCTGCTGCTGCTGCTGCTGCCGCTGCTGCCGCTGCTGCCGCTGCTGCCGCTGCTGCCGCTGCTGGCTGCTGGGCTGCTGCCGCTGCTGCTGCTGCCGCTGCTGCCGCTGCTGCCGCTGCTGGGGAGGGGAGAGGCGCGTCCCCGACGGCTCCCGGCGGCGCCGTCCTGGGGCCCTCTAATCCCTCTGACATCGTCGCCGGCCTCGTGGGCCTTGGAAATATATTTATTCCTATCTTGTGTGAGCAGGGCGCGTAGCAGAGGGGGAGGGACACGGGTGGGTGGGGCCAGTGGGCGCGCAGCACCTCCAGCCGCCACACGGGCGCCGCCACGTGGGTCCTGCTAATGGCGTCTCGCGCACACGCGCCCGCCACGCGCCCGCCACGTGCCCACCACGCAGCAGCGGCCCGTTTACGGCTCTCGCGTGATGTAGGGGTTTTCTCCGCCGTAATTCCGGCCAGCTTCTCACCTACGTTACTTATCTCTACGGGCAGCAACACAGAGCACGCAGGGGGCGCAGCGTAGCGCCAAACACAGCATGGCTGGACCCTCTAAGCTGCTGCCGCTACTGCTGCCGCTACTGCTGCTACTGCTGCTGCCGCTACTGCTGCTGCAGCTGCTGCTGCCGCTGCTGCCGCTGCCGCTGCTGCCGCCGCTGCTGCCGCTGCTGCCGCTGCTGCCGCTGCTGCCGCTGCCTCCGCTGCAACACCTGGCCCCGCCTCACGCTCTTCTCACCGCAGTAAGAGTCCTGCTCCCGAGCTGCAGATAACGCCAGGCCCAGAGGGAAATGTTTACCGTGAAATAAACGCCCCCTTCCCCTCCTTCCCAGGTATACAGTCGGTAAAATTGTTTTCTGCACGACTTCATTTTTGACATAGACCATCCCCCTCCCAACGTCAACGCCTGCTTGGTAGGCAATCACGACATGAACACGCACGCGTGTCGTGCGGGCTGGCCTACCCTGGCGCTCGCAGGCGCTTGGCCTCGCCGCCGTTCGAACGTACTTTAGAGACGATGCCAAAGAGAGGCCGTCGCCCAGCACGCTCTGCACCGCTCTGCACGCTCTGCACCGCTCTGCACCCCTCTGCACCCTCTGCACCCATCTGCACCCTCTGCACCCCTCTGCACCGCTTTACACCGCTCCACCCCCGCCCCGACTGCACCGCGCGAACCGCGAAACACAATCCCGGGGTGGGGGTGGCTGTGTGCCTTAGCCGGGCCGCTGCGCGCCTTCTCAAATTTTAAATCGTCCCGCGCTGTCGCTGCTGGCGCTGCTGGCGCTGCTGGCGCTGCCGCCGCCTGCTCATTAGTAAGGTCTGGTCGCATAGACTCACGTCTGCCTGCGTCAGCGCGCCGGCAGGGAAGGGAGGGAAAGGGGGGGGGGGGGCTGCCATGACTTTTCATGCGCCCCGCCTTGACTTCCACCCTTTGCGCCCAGTTCTCGAACGTCCTTTGGGGGGCCAAAAGGCGCGGCGGAGAGAGAGAGAGAGAGAATGAGAGATAGAGAGAGAGAGAGAGAGAGAGAGGGGGGGGGGGGTGAGAAGGTGGCCACGGAGAGACCCGGTCCACACCGAGCAACCGACCAGCCATTCGCTCGATAATGCAAAGAAGGCGAAGCAAGGGGCCACTGCTGGAGTGCAGGGCGCGGCTCGGGGTGGCAGGCACTGGCAGGCGGGCGCAGGCGGCGGGTCCCAGCCGGGTCCGGGCCGGCCGGACGGGCCATAGCGATAAACGCCAGGGCAATGCGAGTACTCGGGCCTCTGGCCTTCGCCTTTTCCTACCCCCTTCCCCCCCTCCCCTCCCCCAAATCACGCCCCGCCCCGCAAAGTCGCGTCGCCGCCGCCGTCGTCCTCAGCGGAGTTTGCGAAAAGCAAGAGCTTGTCGCCGTCCCTTTTTATCCCCTTTTACTCCTTTCTACTCGGCCGCACGCGCCGCCCCGATCCCAATTTCTCTCTCTCTCTCTCTCTCTCTCTCTCTCTCTCTCTCTCTCTCTCTCTCTCTCTCTCTCTCTCTCTCTCTCTCTCTCTCTCTCTCTCTCTCTCTCTCTCTCTCTCTCTCTCTCTCCCTCCCTCCTTTGCTGGATGCGGCTTGGAAGTTCCCCCGCTCGGAAACAAGGTCTGTAGAGCTGCCGTATTCAAAGAAGATGAGTGTAGTCACCGTGCCGTGCCGTGCCGTGCCGTGCCGTGCCGTGCCGTGCCGTGCCGGGAGCTGGCCGAGCTCCGGTAGCCGGCCGAGGAGTCCTGCCTGAGCCCCGCTGCCGCTGCCCCGCTCGGCTGCTAGGCGCAGTGCTGAGGCAGTGGGCGGCGCGGGGGCCACAAGAGCACTCGCTCATGTTTCCGCCTGGGCTCCGCTCCTCCGCCCGGCCCGGGCCCCGCCTGTGCGGCCGCAGGGCGCCACTCTGCACTTTAGCGCTAGCTGCACTTTGAGGATTGTTAACCCCCCCCCCCCTCTTCCCAAAAGTCCTTAGGCCTCCCCAAGGGGTGCGCAGTGTTCGTTGTGCGCGAGTCCCGTTGGTGGAGCTAAGGACGCTGTGTGTAGCTCCTCTCGCACTTTACCGACGGGCCCCGGCACGGCCGACGGCCGGGGGGGGGGGGGGGTGCACGAACCGGTCATCAGTTCCTGGTGGGGCCGACGGCCGACCGCCGAGCCAAGCCGCCTCTCCCCCACGGCTCCCGCTGTCCGATCTTTGTCTTATCTCCGGGCGGAGCCGGGCGGACAGGTCCGTGTCAGACGGAAATGGAATCCTCCCCACATTCGCACGTAAGGCCGCCCGCCGCCCGCCGCCCCCGGCAGCGCCCGCAGGCCGCGGCTACTGCAGCGCTGCACGGCACTGAGTGACCCTCGGCGGAGTTCCAATTTGAGACAGAAAAGAAAAGTAGAGTCAATCTGTCAGCGGCGAGTTTATTCAGCAGCAGTACTGTATAACAGCGCGCCGAGGCGCGGGACAAAAATGTTTACCGAAAATTCAATTTAATCCCCCCCCCCCCCCGCCTCTTCCCCTACCGCGCGCGTCAAACGGAGCGGGGGCAGCGAGAAAGAGAAGGAAAAGAGAATGTCGGCGTGGTCAAGTCGTGCTGTCGTGCCAACGTTCCCCCAATTACCTCTGCCGAGAGGCCTTAGCCCGCCTTGGCCTGCATGGCCTGCCCCCGCCCGCCTCGGCGCCTGACAGCTCGGGCCCCCGCAGCCCCTGGGCCCCCGCAGCCCGCGGGGCCGCCGCAGGCAGCACGCGACCGAAAAGGTGTGTTGGAAAGCAATCGCGGAAGTCGTTTTCATTCCATTTTGCTCTCTTGGAAAAACGAGGGGGGGGGGGGGGCTTCAGCAGTTTGTGGGCGCGAGCAAGTGGTGGGGGGAGGGAATAAACAGCGGCCACTCTCCGTACGGTCGGTTTCACAGAGTGCACACACGGTGCGCACACGGTGCGCACACGGTGCACACACGGTGCGCACACGGTGAACACACAGTACCTCACCGCCTCCGACTACTGTTACTGGCCCTGAAGATCACGGAACGGAATGCCCGCTGACCAGCCGGCCTGCAAGCGCACTATTCTGCTGATCGGAAGGAGTTTACGGGAAGATTTTATGAGTACTGCCGCTTTCTCCTGCTGCACCTTTCTTTGTAACCCTCACAGGCCCAGAGGGCAAAAACCAAAACATGCGAAAATGGAAAGAAAACCTCGTTATTCAACGTCAATCAAATATGCTGGGAGAGAGGCGAGGTTCACGGCGGGGCGGGTCGGAGGTCAAGGTCACTGCGTCATTTTCATCCCGGTGTTATTTTTTTTTCTCTCTGTTTTTTTGAAAGGTTGCCATTTCGTTCAACTTTGCGCTTGATATGGACGCGTTGGCCGCAAAACGCGCCCGCGAAATACGACCCCGCGAGCTGTTAAACAGATAAGTATTATCGCCGCAGGCCGAAAGAAAACGAGACTCGTCGAACCCTTTTCCCTCCCTCCTCCTCCCCTCCCCCTCCTCCCCTCCCCCTCCTTCCCTTCCCTTCCCTTAGTCTGCGCTTGGCTGCGCTGGCTGCCTGCTGCCTGGTCGAACTCCATTCTCCCTTCGCAAACGGCTGCGGCGAGAACTGCATTTTAAACGAAACTTTTTAGCGCGCGGGATCAGATAGCCTTGATAAAGGGTGCATTGGACAGGGCCGGCTGGGCTGGGGTTCATATCGAGCCGTGTTTTATTCTCTGTTTTCCGTTATTTTTGCGGCTCCGCGCGTCGCGCCTGGCGGTGACCTTCGGCGCGGCGCTCGGACCGCTAACGGTGCGGTCCATCGCCTCACCTGCCCTGATCACCATGACGGTCGTGGTTGAGCTGAGTGGGCCGAGCACACTCTCATCGGAGGTCGGACACAGGGCCACGAGGGCCTGGATTAGGACACACACACACACACACACACACACACACACACACACACACACACACGGCCTCCACACGACATTCATTTCGCCCCGCTGCCGCCCCGCGCCGCCCGGCTCCGAATTTTGCGTGCAAAGTGTCGCCGTCATCATAGCTCACGCTCCTCGCAATAAGGTCTTCCAAGGTTCTCCACGCCCCCCCCCCAAAACTTTGTGCGAGCGAAGCCCACTGGAGTTTGTGGAGTTTGCGACCGGCGTGAGTCGTATTTGGTGAGCGACCGTCCACGTTCGCCGTGTACCCGGAGGCAGCGGCGGCGGCCCACGTCCCCACAACAACTTAACCCCCCTGAATCACAGTGACCACAGCACCTCCTTACCCCCCCCCCCCTCCGCTGTCTCAGTGGCTGTCGGTGTGGTCTGAGCCCTGCACAAACATTCGTTACCGGCCGGGCTGGGAGGGGGCGCTGGCGAAGGCCACAAAGAGCGAGAGAGAGTGTGAGATAGAGAGAGAAAGAGTGAGAGAGAGAGAGAGAGAGAGAGAGAGAGAGAGAGAGAGAGAGAGAGAGAGAGAGAGAGAGAGAGAGAGAGGGGGGGAGGTACCCTCACAGCCGCGTCGACAGACGCCCAGAGCAGCCGAGGCGCCCGGCAGGTAGGCAGCCGGGCGGTTCACGTCGCATCCGTGTGCGCCGCGTTGCCTACCCTGCGTTTCACAGGCGCGCACGTCCACACTTGTGGCGGCGCCGTGCTCAGACCACGGGGTTGTAATGAGAGAGGAGACGAGGCGGATGGGAGCGAAATACAGAGGAGGGAGAGAATTTGGGGGGGGGGGGGGGTCGGCACCAGCCCGGCCTTCTGCTGCTGATAAAACCCCCCGGGCGCTGACCATTGGACAAATGGATAGTCGACAAGACAAATGGCGTCAAGTTTGTCAGAGCGACAGATGGACAGCCCAGCCCGTGCCGGAACCGCCGCCGGCCGCTGCTGCTGCTGCTGCTGCTGCTGCTGCTGCTGCTGCCGAAAGCTGGAACTAGTCTGTCACGGTGTAACGAGGGTGTCTGCGCTCTCTGCGCCGCCCTATCGCAAACGCGGACTGAGTGCTCCGCAGCCACACAGCGCGCGTGCCGGCGCGTGCCCGGCGCGTGCCCGGCGCGTGCCCGGCGCGTGCCCGGCGCCTGCCGGAGATAAGGCGAACTGCGAGAGAGACACACGCACACACTCGGTCTGTAAATGCACGGCGAGGAAAATTGTTCTCATTATGCCTCCTGTGTATTCTGCACCGTATACGTGAGAGCACTGGGAAATAATTAAAAAAAAAAATACTAGCCTTGCTACCAAACGGTGTGTTGGAGTGGTGCGGCCGGTACAAACAATAAAAGGAGTCCTGCTGCTATTCCCTCTCTGCCCGGCACCGTCCGGCACCGTCCGGCACCGTCCGGCAGGACACGTCGCGCTCGGATGGCCGAGAGTCTCGCCAACAACATGAACAGCGTCCCTTTTGTCAACCCACGATACCACCGCGCCACTCACGTGCCCGGGCTGCTCCTCGCCGGCCCGCCGATGGCCCCCGCCGCGCCCCCTCGAACCGCTGCCGCCCCCGCCCCCGCCGCCCCCCGCCCGCCTGCCTGGGAACGTCGTTGTTGGCTAGCCACCCCATCGGCCGTTACCGATGCAGCGAGGCGTGTGTGTGCTGGGCGTCAAATGTGACGGGGGAAGCGGGGGCCGGTAGAGGACATCACAGTCATTACGGCCGCACCTCATTATATTCCGAGGAGACGTATGGCGAAGGTTATGATGGCGGGGAGAGGGAGAGAGAGAGAGAGAGAGAGAGAGAGAGAGAGAGAGAGAGAGAGAGAGAGAGAGAGAGAGAGAGAGAGAGAGAGAGAGAGAGACAGAGACAGAGACAGACAGACAGAGAAAGGCAGAGAGAGAGGGAGAGGGAGAAAGAGAGAGACAGAAAGAGAGAGAGACAGAAAGAGAAGAGAGAGAGAGAGAGAGAGAGAGAGAGAGAGAGAGAGAGAGAGAGAGAGAGAGAGAGAGAGAGAGAGAGAGAGAGAGAGAGACAGAGAGACAGAGAGAGAGAGAGAGACAGAGAAAGAGAGAGAGAGAGAGAGAGAGAGAGAGAGAGAGAGAGAGAAAGAGGACGTGCGCGGAAATTCTTTTTTTCGGGGGAGAACACGAGTAGGACACGGTCGTCAAGCGCCCGCTGCTGCACAAGGACATGTGATGACGTGGGTGGGGCGGGGAGCTCGAGTGGCGCGCCGGCGCTGGGCTGGCGCGGCTGCAGGCGGCGACTCGGAAAATGATCGCCACGAAATCACTCGCCCGAGAAAAACTACCTATTATCCCTGCTGGGAGTGACAAGTTAAAGAAAAATCGCTCTGGCACGCGGGCTCGCTTGACCGGCAACCCAAGTGTGCCAATATCACCCCCCTTCCCCCGATAGACGGAGGGGGGGGGGGAGGGACTGCGGGGGGGGGCGCCCCCTGACCCATAACACTCGTCACAAATCGCCCCCTCGCCCTGGGGACGATTCTTTACGAACGCCTACTCGACGTTCGGCAGCCCTGGTCCGGGTCGGCCGCGCCCGCCTCGCCCCGCCCCGCCCCGCCCCGCCCCGCCCCGCCCCGCCCCGCCCCGCCACGCCGCGCGCCCCCGATTCCGATAGTTGGCGGGCCGGCCGTTGGCAGCGGCAGTTGGCAGCGGCCTCGGCGTCCCGGCCAGCCGTCTGCGCACACGGACAGCACACAGCATCGCGATGCGGTACCGCCGCACCACCGGATCCGCGACTGGACCGGAACAGGAAATTATTTTTCTCCCGTCCGTCGCTCGCTTTCTTTTCCTGTTCTTCATTTTTCTCTTGGTCCTGTTCCTGCCCTTCGCCTTGGGCCCGGAGGCCGGCCGGCCCGGATCACGCGCGGGATTTATCGAAGGCAGCGACCACTCACGGCCCCGTAATACGGCGCGCCGTACATCACTCGGCGGGGGCCGTGCGCAAGCAGCGCTCACACGGCTCCAACTACACGAGGACTGGCTGGGAAAACTACACACGGCTGCTCGACACGCTGCAGACTGCCGGAACTACACGCTGCCCGACACGCTGCTGCAGCCTGCTGGAACTACACCATCTACGCCATGCCGGCGGCCAGCCCTTGCACCGGCAGAGAGAGAGAGAGAGAGAGAGAGAGAGAGAGAGAGAGAGAGAGAGAGAGAGAGAGAGAGAGAGAGAGAGAGAGAGAGAGAGAGAGAGAGAGAGAGAGAGAGAGAGAGAGAGAGAGAGAGAGAGAGAGAGAGAGAGAGAGAGAGAGAGAGAGAGAGAGAGAGAGAGAGAGAGAGAGAGAGAGAGAGAGAGAGAGAGAGAGAGAGAGAGAGAGAGCAGCTAACTACATCAAACGCTTTGCAATTCAAATGGGGCCGACGCCATGTGCTCCTCGCTGCATGGCGGCGCCCCTCTGTGCCCCTCCCGGCCCCACCCCAGCTGCTGGTCAACTGCACACGACCGGCTTTTCCTGATATCGGAGCAGAGCGGCCTCTGTCCTCTGCGGGGGGCGAGGCTCCCACCGCACCGTGGGCCCGCGGCTGAGACGTGGCATGCACCGCCAGATACGTGGTTTGCACTGCGCGACCTCTTCCTTTCACTTTAAAAATAAAGAAGAAAAAAAAACGACCGCAGAAAGAGCTGATGAAAGTCAATACACCTCCGCCGGCCCCGCCGGCCCGCCTCTCAGCTATGCACGACCCTCCCGGCACGCGGCACGCGACTCCCCGCAGACTCGCTTTCATTTCGGAATGAGTCGCAGCCTCTGCTGGCTGTGATACGAAATGTTTCTCCGAGTGGCCGTGAGTGGGACGGGCCGGGCTGAGGCGGCTTAGGTTACAGCCAACATAGCTTTATTTGGGCCTGGATGTGTGCGCGCCGCCCGGGTCCGGCATCACTTTCACTTTGCAATTCAGATTGCCGCAGCACATGTGTGTGTGTGCGTGTGTGTGTGTGTGTGTGTGTGTGTGTGCGAGTGCCCATGCACCATACCTTCGCACCCAGCAGGCGGCCCTACCTCCGCCACGCCAACCGTGCCGCGACAATGCGCACCATCCTATCTCTGTCTCTGTCTCTCTGTGTCTCTCACTGTGTCTCTCTGCCTCTCTCTCTCTCTCTCTCTCTCTCTCTCTCTGACTCTCTATCCGTCTCTTTATTTCTGTCTGTCTGTCTATCTGTCGGTCTCTCTCTCTGTCTCTCTGTCTCTCTCTCCGTTCCTCGCTGAGGTTTGCAGAGCAGGGAGCGCCGTGTGTGTGTGTGTGTGTGTGTGTGTGTGTGTCGCCCTATGGGAATAACATGACACGACTACGGCGATGACGTCATAAAGTCCCCGGAGGACGACGAAATTGTCATATCGCGCCGCGCTGGCAGGCGGGCGGGTGGCGGCGGGCGACGGTGGCGTGGGACTTTAAATCAATCGAGTCATCAAACACGCACCGACGCACCGGCTAGTACGCGGCCGGTCTAGCTTCCGGGCGAGGAGATAGAATAACAACAGCCGACGGACGGACGGAACGGGAAGGCGCAGCGAGCGGAGGAGCTGCGCGCGCCCGCGGAGAGCTGGAGCAACTTGTAAACCACGGCGTCGACGACTATAGGCCCTCCAGCAGGCAGCAGGCAGCCCGCAGCCAGCCAGCCAGGCAGCCAGGCAGCCAGGCAGCCAGCCAGGCAGCCAGGCAGCCAGGCAGCCAGGCAGCCAGCCAGCCAGGCAGGCAGCCAGCCACCCAGCTGCAGCGAGCGGCCCATGATGAATCCGTGTAACCCGCAGGGCAGCGGGGCTGGAGCCCGCCGGAGTCCGCTGGAGCCCACCGGAGTCCGCTGGAGCCCACCGGAGTCCGCTGGAGCCCGCCGGAGTCCGCTGGAGCCCGCCGGAGTCCGCTGGAGCCCGCCGGAGTCCGCTGGAGCCCGCCGGAGTCCGCTGGAGCCCGCCGGAGTCCGCTGGAGCCCGCCGGAGTCCGCTGGAGTCCGCTGGAGCCCGCCGGAGTCCGCTGGAGCCCGCCGGAGTCCGCTGGAGCCCGCCGGAGTCCGCTGGAGCCCGCCGCCGCTCCGGGCCTTGTTAAGAGGAAAGAGGACCTCGGGTCTAGGCGGCCTCTGCGGGCGGGTTTTGAGTCGTCTTCTAACGATCGCCACAGCCAAACCGTTCAAGGTACTGACTTCACATTTAGTGGGGAAGCAGATAAAGGTTCAATCTCAATATTGGTATGTTGAAAAAAAAATTATGAACTCCTCTGTCACGCCTAAAAACGACCGGGACTTTGCGCCGTAACAACTTTCTTCTCCTGCCACGAAAAAAAAAAATCCCCATACCGGCCGGGTCGCTGGAGCCGCAGGGAGCCCGGCGCTTTGATGTATGCCGGGAGTGCCGTGGCATTCTTCAGGGGGGCCGCCCTGCCGCCCTATTCGTCACGGGAATAAGTTTGCATCGCCGCCCCATTCCAAATTTAACAACTTGCTACTGCTTTACTCCGCCCCCCACACGGCGCGGGCGGGCGGCTCCTCACGCGAGTGCGTCCGAATTCATTTCCCCGCACTCTGGACAGCTCTATTAGCCGTCCCCCCCTCTCTCTCTCTCTCTCTCTCTCTCTCTCTCTCTCTCTCTCTCTCTCTCTCTCTCTCTCTCTCTCTCTCTCTTGCACCCGGCCGCAGTGGATGGGGCGTGTGCCCGGCCGTGCGAGGGAGACAGGCGGATGAATGGACGCCATCTCACGGTGGCGGGCGGCGGGGCGGGGCGGGCGCGAGTTATGAAATGGGTGTTATTAGTTTGGTACCGGAGGTGCGGGGGGGGGGGGGAGGAAGAAGCCGTAAAGTGTCGCCTCAAAAATAGAATAATAATGGGAAACTATACCCACTTATCCGGACTGGCGCCGGGAAGCGGTGCAGTTTGTGGGGGCTCGGCGGGGCACGGCGACCAGCCGGTCGGCGACTCTGTGTGTGTGTGTATTTGTGTCTGTGTATGTGCGCGTGAGTGCGTGTGCGCGTGCAGGCCCTGGGAAGACGCGGGGTCCGCAGGACAAACCATGGTAGCATGGCTGCTAGCGGTTCCTCCCTCATGCCAACCCCAACCCCGTATCCCTCGGGGCATTCTCTGGAGAGCGCAGAGGGCAGATGGAGCAGAGTGAGATGGGAGGGAAGGGGGAGCAGAGGATTTTGTGTTGTGCTCTCTCTCTCTCTCTCTCTCTCTCTCTCTCTCTCTCTCTCTCTCTCTCTCTATCTCTCTCGCATGGGCCCGCGCGTTACAAGGGCCGAGCTACAGCTATGACTGCCTTGCGCACTTGTGGGATTTCATCAAAGTTGCTGCATGCTATTTCCTGGTGGCGTCGCGGTCGTCTCCTCTCCATATGCCCCCCCCCCTCCCCTCTCTATCTCTCTCTCTCTCCAACGCACGCCTCAGGCGGCCAATCAGAGTCAAGCTGTAGGCGGACGACGGCGCACTCGCTATGCCCCCACCGGGGCCGCCGGGGCCCCCGGGCACCTCGCCGACGTTCTCATCCTGGACGCTCCAAGGCCAGGCACTGGGAACAATATCGAGGCCTACCCTGGAATGGCCGTGTTTCTCTTACCTAGGCATACCCGTTCCTGCGCACGGCCCAGCGCCCTTGTATGGACAACGCCTCCACCCTCCGCCCTGCGTCGCTCCCGTCGGAATTCTTTTTCGTCGACTTTCCCTTCCAACGACGTCTCTGCGACGATGATACCAAACTGACTTCGCATGTTCTCATCTTTTTTGTTGTTGTATTCACACGTGAGTTTTCTCGAGGAAGAAAACGAGAGCATTTCTTTAAAAGCGGCGGGGGAATTCTCCCGCAGCATATTCTTTGCTTGCGTCTACAGAGGAAAGGGCGTGGGTCGTGTCGCGATGCACTCTCCTTTCGTTGGCCACACTGCGCTGCCCCCCCCCCTCCTATCCCCCCCGCCGCCCTCTTGGCTTCACAATACAGTCTACCTTATAACCCGCCCGAGGGCGAAACGCTTGGAAAAGGGCACGTGAAAGAGAACTGCTTCAATGAAAACAACAACAACAAACTCGCGTCCCGGTCTGCTTCTTTGAGAATCGCTCTCTGTAGACACGTAAAAAGAAGAGGGGGGAGGTGGCGAAAGGGGCAAAGGGGGAGGGGCAGGTGGGGGGGGGGGTGCTTACCTTGGCCCGCCGCTCGCCACAACAAGTGCGTCGGGCTGGAGAGGGCCTAAATTAAATACAATGTAACGTTTCCTGCTCCTTTCCATCGCGGCTGTTTTTCCCTCGACACCGTTTATTGTTCCATACCTGAAATATTAAAAAAAAAAATCCCTATTTATCTAGGAAGCAGACGATACCAACTCTAAATGTCTTTCAGTTTCTTAAGGGTTTAGGAAGTTATGAAAATAAAGTCTTATGTGTGTGTCTGTGAAAGCAGGACTTATCTTATGTTGTGTTTTTAGTTAGATTGTTTGCATCATAAGGGAGAGCCGAAGATATTTGAGAGGGAAGAACATCTTCCTGAGGCAAATTCACCGGAAAGTTTATTTACGGTTTCGGTTTTCAAGGCCGATCCGAGCAGAGGCCCTTGGCCAAGGGAGCCGGCGGCGTTTTGGACAACAATGCTACCTGAGCAGTGCGCTACAATCTCGCGGCCCGCGGCCCGCGGCCCGCGGCCCGCCAGCGGCCTCACGGGTCCCCCCTGGTGCCGGCCCACCTTATATTATTATTTCGCTGCACTCGCTACGCCTTTTCGACTGATCGGTAGTAAAAGCTAGCTGACACCTCAAACCAATTAAGTTTTGATTTTTAGCTTTAATGTTAGTGTTTTGAGGTATCATCTGCTAAAAAAAAAGAACCTGGAGAGATAACGTATTTAATCCAAAGCCACACGACGACCAAGTCTGGAAACAAAATATGTGTATCTCACAAATAAAGACAAAACACAGAAAAAATAGTTTTTTTTTTACAGAGAGAACACAGATGAACAGTTTGGCGATAATTCCAGTCGGTTATCGTCGGAACTTAAGCGGAACAGTTAATGCTGTTGCTGAGATCGCGCCGAGCGGACTTCTGGAAAGCGAAGGGAAGGTCTGCTGCTGTTGCCTCGGCAGCGGCGGTGTCTGCGAATATGAGGTGAGGGAGTACGGAGCGGTGTGCAGTGAGCGTGTGTGTGTGTGTGTGTGTGTGTGTGTGTGTGTGTGTGTGTGTGTACACGGGTCAAATTAATTTGCTTGCCCTGGACTGGGGTGTGTGTGTGTGTGTGTGTGTGTGAGTATGAGTGCTCTACATGACGCACCACGCCAGCAGCGTCAACTCTTGGCTGCTTGCTGCCGTCTGCGCGTGTACACCACACACGACCCCGTTGTGTGAATGCGTCCAATGCATTATTGCGTCATCTTTTATTTATCGTTTCTTCTTTTCTTTTTCTTGCGCGTTGGAAAAACTGCAGAGCAGGCGGGGCACCAAAGACCCAGTAGCACCATCATCTCTGTCTCTCTCGCACTGTGCTTCTCTCTCTCTCTCTCTCTCTCTCTCTCTAGCGGTAATCGGTGCGTGGATGCGATACACACATAAACCACGCAGTTTGCTCGCTGTCGCCTTCCAATCCCGTGAAATGTATTCTTCCATTACGCGATGTTGCGATTTGTGCGTGAAAAATTGCACAATCCATCGCCGTTGGGGGGAGAGAGGTACGGCTGGGTTTGCCTCCCCCCCCCCCCCCCCCTCCTCTGCAGGCACTGAGGCAGGCCAAGTGTACATAAGCAGATTTCGTATTGCAGCTGCTGCGGAGAAACATTTTTCACTTTGGCAACGGTTATCTCTCCCCCCCTGGAAGAGAGCGAGTGTGACAGGAGTGTGCGTGAGAGAGAGAGAGAGAGAGAGAGAGAGAGAGAGAGAGAGAGAGAGAGAGAGAGAGAGAGAGAGAGAGTGGGGGGGGGGAGGCGCTTGAACAAAGCGATTGCTGTCGCGTGCGGGGACATCCGTCACACACCTGCACGGAATCAGAGAGAGCACGGAGCCTATACTCCTTCTCGGGATGGCGCGAACGCCGCGGCTGTCAAACTTCATAATTTTAATTTAATCATTGCCCCTATTCGTGTCTGGGAAGACGTTTCATCATACTTTTTTTTTCGCCCGCCGACTTGTGCGCGGTACCGATTGCATGTCCATCCCCTAGGAGAACAGACTCTTTTCCCCACTCTCTCTCTCTCTCTCTATCTCTCTCTGTTGGGCCTCCCTCGGAAGCCGATCTCGTACGCGGTCTGCTCATTTGTATTCACCGCAGGCACAGCAAGAGGTCGACAGAGATAGATGAGAAGTTACGGATGCGAGAAAAGGCCAGAAAATGAAAAAAAAATTATATATATCGCACACCGACGCAGAAGGAGAGGGCGGCCACCACACGCCGTGCTGAGTCGATTCCAAGGATTTCCCCCTCCTCCTACTCCCCTCCCCCTCCACCTCCCCCGGACTCCCTCCCGCTTTTCCTTCTGTCTCTGTCTCCCCAATACTTCACGTGCAAATGCGGGCCTTAAAAGAGATGGAGATATAGAAAGAGAGGGAGAAGGGGCGCTGGCACGTCAGTGTGTGAAACGGGAACGGTTCCAAAGTGAAAGCAACACGCCGGAAAAGGGAAACCAGGTGCGAGGGAGAGAGAGAGGGAGAGAAAGAGGGGGGGGGGGGAGAGCGTTGGTCCGGGCCCATTCTCTGCCCGCTTGGCTGGCGTCTACTTGGGACTCTCCAAGTCCGAACTGTCGATTCCAAGGGAGCTCGCACGCCCAGTTGGGTTTGCGTGCGTCGGTCGCCCTGCTGGGCTGTGCCCGCTGGTCTGTGCCCGCCGGGCTGTGCCCGCTGGTCTGTGCCCGCCGGGCTGTGCCCGCCGGGTCTGGCTCTGGGCACACTCTCTGGAGAACTCGGCAAGGCTCTTGTGCTGCCGGAGGATTTGTGCGCGCGGCACCCGACCGGTCCAGCCAGCAGCAGGGGACGGGCACCGCAGCGCTGAGCCCCCCCCGGAGGGAGGGAGGGGGGCGCGGGGAATGTTCAGTGCACGATCATCCGAGTAAAGACCCCCGCCCCCTCCCGCCCAGCCCACCGCCGCCTTCAAACTTGTCAGACCGGGAACAAGGATTTCCACAGGGCGGAGGGCCCGCAGCCGCCCCTCCCCCCGGCAGAGGGCTGCACCCACTGCACGCCGACCCGACCCCAGCGGGGCCCAGCGGGGAGGGAGAGGGGAGGTTGCGGAGGTCGCGGCGCGGCAGCTGGTGATGAGCTCTGTCACATTAGTGGGGAGAGGGAGAGAGAGAGAGAGAGAGAGAGAGAGAGAGAGAGAGAGAGAGAGAGAGAGAGAGAGAGAGAGAGAGAGAGAGAGAGAGAGAGAGAGAGAAGGGCGGGGCCACCGCGCCTGCACAGGTGTCGTGGTCGGCGGTGCACCACGGGTCCGGCTTTCTTCCTGCACAGGTTCACCTGATTGACGCGGCAAAATTATTAATGGCCGAACAAGGACAGGCCGCTCGATCGCTCCATTTATTACCCGTGGGGATGGGGGGCTTACTTTTATTCGCTGCAGTCGTCTTGGCGTCTGGTCTGGGGGCGGCGGGGGCGGCGCAGCGGGGGCCGTGGCCGCAGCGCCGCAGGCCTGCAGCGGTCTTTCCGCGACGCGCTGCAGGGACCGCAGCAGAGACACAAGGGCCTTGAGGCCGACGACTGCAGATAAGCAATTCACCCGAGTGACTGTCTGCCCTGCTCCTGCCGGAGGCTCGGAGGCACGGCGCGGTGGCATTATTACCTCTGGGACGATAATTGTCTCGAGAAGAAACCGCAGGACGGCGGTGCAGGGCGCCTGCGGACGGCCGGGTAGGCCAGCCCGCATGGCAGCCGTGCGTGGAGGTGCCGACGTTGCCTACCCTCCAGGCGCCCGCCGGAACACAGTGAGCCCTGGTGTGCCGGAGCGCTACAAGGTCAGCCCCCGCTGCTGTGGTCCCGGGGCCCCGTCAAGCCAGGCCCAGGTGACACGCTAATGCCTCAACAAGCGCCAACAACTCACCAGGAGAGGGCTGTGGACGGGACGGGAGGGGAGGGGAGAGGAAGAGAGGGGAGCCGGGAAGGGACGGGTGGCGACACCACCAAACGCACCAAACACCAACACCGGCGCATTGATTTAGGCCCCTGTCGGTAGACTGGTTCTACTTTTCGTCCTCCTCGCCTAACGTATGTGTGTGTAACGTGTCGAAGGGGCAACAATGGGGAGATAAAATGGAGAAAGAGAAAACGATAAGAGAGCGAGAGAGAGCGAGAGAGAGAGAGAGAGAGAGAGAGAGAGAGAGAGAGAGAGAGAGAGAGAGAGAGAGAGAGAGAGAGAGAGAGAGAGAGAGAGAGAGAGAGAAGGGGAAGGGGGGGGGGGGGGGGTCACACAGAGTGGTGGCACGGCACTCGGGTGAGACAGGGTAATTGCTGCCAGTTTAATTTTGCCCCGCGTGTAATAACAGCCCCGCTTGGCTGGCGTGCTCGGTGTGGTGTGGCCGCTGCGATTTTGATCCCGTGACACACCTTCCCCCCCCCCCCTCCCGGCTCCCCTGTGGCCACGTGATCGTCCCGTGCAGAAGATTCTTTAATGCTGTTTGCAGGGGACAGGGGGGCGTCCGTAAGTGACGCATGCACCGCAGCTCCAACAGTTATCCGTCCTCATGTTTTCGCCAATTGTTTGAATTTTCCTGCGAAGAACTGTTTTTTTTTTCGTTCTTCGTTTTGAGTTTGGCTTCTGGCGAATCGTTTACCATTTTTAGATTGATTGCGGTGAGCGGTCTCCCAGCAGTCAGTACGTGGTTCGTGCACGGCCCCGGGTCAGCAGTCGTGCCGCCGCCGCCGGCTTCCCGGACCTCACGAAACGCCGCTCTCCGCCACCTCCGCCGCCCCCCGCCGCCCCCACCGCCACCACCGCCTTCTTCTCAGGACGGATTTATTTTTAGAAGGGCGGAAAAAATGAGCGTTCTAGACGAGGCGTGCGGTTTCGGGACGAGGGCTTAGGGCTAAGGACGTGCGTCACGGCCGCGCCGGGCGCAGCGGCGGACAGATTCCCCCCCCCCCCCCCCCCCCCGACATCACCTAACAACCTCGTTTGCCCTGCGCGGAACAGGCTGGGCCGGGCAGGGCGCCCGCCCGCCCCACCGCTGTCTGTGTCTCTCTCTAACCGCGTTGGTCCGCGGAATTTCAAAAGTAAAAGCCACGTGTTACGCGCTTCCTTGTTGCTGTTGTTGCTGGGGCGTTAGTGCCCTAAGCTGCCACTGAGCGCGCGCGGTAGAGGGGAGGAGGGGGGGGGGGGGGGGGGGGGGGGGAGGCCACCGCCAACTCAAGATGCGTGTTCCGCCCGAGTTTGGACACGGTTCTGAGTAATTTCATTCTCATACAATGGCCCAGTAGTGCTGCTGCTGCTGCTGCTGCTGCTGCTGCTCTGCTGTGTGAGTGTGTTTGGGAGCCCTGGCCTCGGCCATCCCCTCCGGGACCTCCCCCCCCCTCCCCCTCCTTTCCCTCCGCAATCCTTATTCGGCTGCTCATTCTCATGGGAGCAGGCGGCTAAGCCGGTTCGCTCAGAGCATTACCCTCATCAGAGCTATCTCGACGGAGAGGCTGCCGGGGACCGGAAGAGAGGGGTAGGGGGGGGGGGGAGGGGGGGGGGCAGTCAAAGTCTACTCACACTCAGGAGTGAGAGAAAACGAGCGGCGCGGCATGACACAAAGAGGTGCTCGAGAACGGGGTGGGTGTGAGCGATCCGTAACAGGGGCGCCTCCAGTAGTTATACCGCGCGCACATTCTCATAAACGTTTACCATGGACGTTACCCGGACCACTCTCAGTAAAAAGCACGTCTTAAACGCTGAAACGGTCGCGTTTACAATTACCGAGTGCACACGGCTAAGTGGGTGGTACATCTCTGCGCGAGCGAGCGCCTGTGTGTGTGTGTGTGTGTGTGTGTGTGTGTGCGTATGCGTCCGGTCTTAGCAGTACGCACGAGCCCCGGCACAAGGACTCTACTCCAATCGCCATCAAGTGGTGTATCGTCTGGAAACAACAGCTCCCCCCCCCCCCCCCGCCGGCTGCGCCCGCTCACCCGAAGCCTGAGGCCCGCCACTCGGCTCTGCTACCCGCACCACGCACGCCCGGATAGCACGCCACGTCCGCACACACACACACACACACACACACACACACACACACACACACACACGTACACACACACACATACACACTCACGCACACAAACACGCTAGAGCCCCGACGAGCCTTTGTCCCAGTGCGACTCCTGGAGTGGCAGCAGGTTCCTCATGAAATCCCCACTGTAACCGCACGGGCCGCCGGGGTCGCCGGGGCCGCCGTCGGCCACAGCCAGCCTGCCTGCCTGCCTGCCTGCCTGCCTGCCTGCCTGCCTGCCTGCCTGCCTGCCTGCCTGACGGGGGCCCGGCACGGAAGCAATCGCGCAGGCAAGGGGTACTCCAGAGTCCTCGGTCCTGGAAGATTCCCGTGTGCGCCAGGATTTCGGGGGAGGAGAAATGACTCGAGGGGTCTGTGCCCCTTAAACCCCGCCTCGCCTCTCCCTTCACGTCCAGTTCGGCGCCCCCCCCCCCCTCGTGAGCCTCCTCACTTCCAGTTGGTTAATTACAAAGTGGCCCGGACGAAACGGGGCGGCCGAGTCCACAGTCCCCCCCCCCCTCCCCCTTCCCCCCAAACATTATGGACGGCTACCGGTCGGATAGGATCGGCGCGACGCACACGCGGGGCCGCTCGAAATAATTGTATTATGTATCGTAGAGTGGTGAGATCTGGCTTCTGCGGCGGCGTCAGAGAGAGAGGCCTGGCCTACGGGCCGGCGGGACGGCAGCAGGGGCGGGGATGGAGGGCACGTCGTGATCAAAGACACCAGCGGGCGAGAACACAAGCGATGAGCCCGTCTGAGCTTCCCGGCAGCGGCAGCGGCAGCGGCAGCGGCAGCGGCAGCGGCAGCGGCAGCGGCGCAGCGGCAGCGGCAGCGGCAGCGGCAGCGGCGGGGATCGGGCCGGGCGGGGCCGCAGCTGCCGGGAGAGTCTCTGGGGCCGGCAAGCGTGGCAAGCTCGGCCCGGCCTCGGCCCAGGGACCAGACCAGACCAGGCCCCGAGCGGCAAACTTGCAAATGAAGTTGATGAACGAAACGGCAGCCTGCTTCGCCTCAATCAAATTACGTCACGACAAAGGACAATGCCAAACTTTCCGGAATAATATGTATAGACTGGAGCAACAGCGGAGAAGAATAGGGAGAGAGAGAGAGGGAAAGGGAGAGGGGAGAGAGAGAGAGAGAGAGAGAGAGAGAGAGAGAGAGAGAGAGAGAGAGAGAGAGAGAGAGAGAGAGAGAGAGAGAGAGAGAGAGAGAGAGAGAGAGAGAGAGAGAGAGAAGGCGGGGGCCTTGAACGCCAGTCCCAAATGCGCCACACCATCCGGGCGGGGATGGGATGCCTTGCTTCGGTTCCTTAAAGCAAGTCGAGCTTATTTGCAGGCCCAAGTGGCGCTTACTCGCAGCACAGCGCGGTCGTTGTTGCGCTGCACGATCGACGTCGTGTCGGGAGCGGAGAACGTCGACGACGACGATCTGGCCGGATTAGCCGTCGTGTGCCCGGGACCGGCCGGGACCCTGCCCCTAACCACCGCCTGGCTGGGCCTGGCCTAGCCCTCCATCTTGCCCGCAGAGAGCCGCCCAAAACACCCTCAAACTCCCCGCATTACACAATGTTTTTTTTTTCGCCCGACGGAAAGAGGAAAAAAGGAGAAGGACCACCGGGTAACACCACGCAAACAAGAGCACACACACGCACGCTCGCACGCACGCACACCCGCACACACACGCACACCGGGAAAACACCGTGTGGACCGGAGCATAACGCGCTATTTACATATCTAAATTGAAATAGCTGCTCCACGGGCCGAGACAGGGGGAGGGGAGGAGAGGGGGGGGGGGGGTAGCCCGGGGGACGCGATGCGAGGGTGTGACAGAGAGAGAGACAGAGAGAGAGAGAGAGAGAGAGAGAGAGAGAGAGAGAGAGAGAGAGAGAGAGAGAGAGAGAGAGAGAGAGAGAGAGAGAGAGAGAGAGAGAGAGAGAGAGAGAGAGAGAGAGAGGTCAGGGGGACGAGGTGGCCGCGTCGCGCCTCTCTCCAGTCACCTAGCAACCTCCCCAGGGTGACAAAAGGTTCGCTCACAACGGTGACGCCGAGCGTCGACGACCACGCACGCACGCCACACCTAGCCACGCCACACCACGCAGCTGTCGACTCGTGCGGCCGCGGGGCGATGGTAGGCCGTAAGGCGGGACCTTTCGTCGCAAAGCTGCAGCGAGCGAACACAAGCAGTGGGGATGGGCGGTTCGTCCGCCCCATTCTCCTTATCTCTCTCTCTCTCTCTCTCTCTCTCTCTCTCTCTCTCTCTCTCTCTCTCTCTCTCTCTCTCTCTCTCTCTCTCTCTCTCTCTCTCTCTCTCTCTCTCTCTCTCTCTCTCTCTCTCTCTCTCTCTCTCTCTCTCTCTCTCTCTCACCCCTCTCCTCTCTCTCTCTTTTTCTTTCTCTGTCGCTCTCGCTTGACGCTCGACTGCGTCCTTGTTTGAGGTGGTAAAAGAGACTCGACCTTTGCCTTTGCAGCCGCGGCGCCCTTCCAGAGGCTCCGGACTGCGCTCCTGACCTGTCCTCTGCCACCGCTGCCGCTGCTGCCGCTGCTGCCGCTGCTGCCGCTGCTGCCGCTCCAGGGCTTGATAATCTTCACCCCCCTCCACCCTGCTGCCCCTGCCGCTGCCGCTCCCGCTGCCGCTCCTGCTGCTGCTGCTGCTGCTGTTGAATGGAGTGAATGTGTCGGTGATGGCCCTTGCCGCCAGAGCGCGCCAGCAGCGCTCCGTCACTCAATAACGCTACCCCTCGCTATAACCACTTCCCCCACCCCTCTGCGCCGTGTCGTGGCAGCTGCTGCTGCTGCTGCTGCTGCAGCGGCGGGCGATGCTGGTGATAGTGGCGGCAGCGCGCCTCGAGAGAAGAATACGACACCGTTTGTTGTTGTTCCTCAAGGCGCTGCGGGCGCGGGGTGGTTTATAAGATGGAGCCGAGATAAAAATTGGGTCAATTTGCGCTGCTTGGCGTTTGTTTTAATAAAGGGGCGCCAGCAACACGCTGCTGGCTTATCCAGAGGGGAGAAGTACGAGGCACCTTCCTCGAAGCTGCTCACAAGTGTCCCCGGACATCATTTTCATGTCGACACGGTGTCTAGGTGTTGGTCTCGACAAACTGTGCCTCCACAGAACATCACAAAACATCGAAACAAAATCGCAAAAACTGTGAAAATTAGTCATGCCATGGTCTTCCTTGTTCTAAATCGGAGTAAGAGGGACTAGGGTAAGGTGAAAGGTGAACATTCGGATGACGTCTTACAAGTGTTCCCGCCATCGATCACAGCTCCTCGTGTTTCGTTCCTAACTGCAGCTAAAGTCGGTATTTGAACACGGGGACCGCGCGGGGTCTCGCCGCGGGTTCAAATCCCAGCAGGACACCGAGATATTCTTACATTCTTTCCGCCGACGTCACTTTCTGCTCACTCACTCTTTACACTCCAGCTTGTCCACGCACTGCCGATGCCGCTCCACCGGCCAGGCACAAGCCACGCTATCTTCCATCCTTCTCTCCCTCAGGCGATTCGCCGTCCGTTTTCCCTCTCGCCGAATCCATTTTATGGTAACATGTGATTCCTTGGCACGTCACGGTTCGCAGGCGCACACCTGCTGTAAGGGGCCCAGGCAGGGCCCAGGCAGGGCCCAGGCAGGGCCCCGGGTGTTCTAGATGTTGAAAAAGCGATGCCGACCATCTCCTGCCAGGCGTGGCAGCGGCTGGCCTCGCTCTCTCTCTCTCTCTCCCTCTCTTTCTCTCCCCCCCTTTTCGTGTTGTTTGGAAACAGTCTTGAGGCACCACCAGCGACGACGCGTGAACGTGTGGCAACCCCCCCCTTTCTCTCTCTCTCTCTCTCTCTCTCTCTCTCTGCTCCTGCTAGCCCTTTTTCAGCCCTTGATCCCCCCTCCTCCCGAATCTGTCCCTCTCTTGTGTTCTCTCTCCCTCCCCCAGTCCGCCCCGTGAGTATTTTTGTGCTCATTACCACTCAATGCGGTGCCGCCGCCGCTGTACAAACAGCTGCTGCACAAGCACCGCCAGAGAGAGAGAGAGAGAGAGAGAGAGAGAGAGAGAGAGAGAGAGAGAGAGAGAGAGAGAGAGAGAGAGAGAGAGAGAGAGAGAGAGAGAGAGAGAGAGAGAGAGAGAGAGAGAGAGAGAGAGAGAGAGAGAGAGAGAGAGAGAGAGAGAGAGAGAGAGAGAGAGAGAGAGAGAGAGAGGATAGGACCGGGGGGAGGGATAAAAAGAGCACCAGATCATCACCTGGACTAGCCGGCGTGGAGCATCCGGTGTGTGTGTGTGTGTGTGTGTGTGTGTGTGTGCGCGCGCGCGCGGAACAAGTGAAAAGTCGTGCCGCCTGTTGTGTAACCTTTTGTGAGCGGTTCACCCGCTCCTCGCCAAGCGGAGCGTCTTGAAAAGGAACGAGAACGCGCCCGAAAACGCATACATTTGATCTGGCAGGAAGGCGGTCCTGAAAGCCACCACGCTGCTGCGCTGCTGCGCTGCTGCGCGCCCGATGCCAATATACGCGTATTCCGAACTGGAATCGCCTTGCTCGGGGCGTAAAAAGTGTTCCGATCGCCGCGCGGCAGGGAGGCCGAGGCCAGGTTACCCCGGGCGGAGAGTATTAGAGCGCAGGCAGCTGCAGCCGCTGCAGCGGTGAGGCTGACGTCATGGCTTGGCTATGCCGGCTGCCTGCCCGTCCGGATGCCTTCATTTACCCAGCAGCAGCAGCAGCAGCAGCAGCAGAGGCGGCAGCAGTGGCGGCGGTGGCGGCAGCCGAGCGCACGAGGCCCTACCTCGCCGTTCCCGCCTTGCCGGCGCATTTAAATTTTTATTCCGCGCACTTTACCCAGGCGCGCAGGGCGCACACGCAGCGGGTGGCGGCGGCAGCAGCAGCGGTAGCAGCGGCAGCAGCGGCAGCAGCGGCAGCAGCGGCAGCAGCGGCAGCAGCGGCAGCGGCAGCAGCGGCAGCAGCAGCGGCAGCAGCGGCAGCAGCGGCCGGCGGTGCAGCGCGGTACCAGGCGCATTTTAGTGGGTGTTAAAAAGGAGGGAAGGGAGAGGTGGGGGGGGGGGGGATCACCTTCTTATACCCCACAAACGCACTCGCAGCTGCGTTACCAAGGGCCTTGTCTCGATGCGGCCCGCTTTGGCACTTCAACGAAAAAAAGAAAGAAAAATCATCTAATTTACGAAATTTAAAACTACAACCGAAATGATTCATCGTTATTTTTCTGGTAGTCGCCACGATTTACGAAATGCGCACCCATCCCCCCCCCCCCCTCGACTACAACGCACACCATCCAGAATGCACATTCCTTCAGGCGAGAAGACATTGCCGCTGGGTGACTCCGCTGCTCGGCGCACTCGGCGCGAGGCGAGCGCCTTGCGATCGCAGGGTAGGCAACCCGCGGGCGGGGCTGCACTGCGGTACAGTCTACCCGGCCGGGCGCTCCCCGGACGGGGCCTGGCCTGGCATGGTGGAGACTGGCGTGGCGGAGCCGGGAGCCGGGGCTCATTCCATTGAATGCGAACGGCGTGAGAACGGCGAGCGTATAACGGTGGCGCACGCCGACCAGAACGGCCAAACGACCGCAGATAGAGGGAGGGAGAAAGGGGAAGGAGAGGAAGTGGATGTCTGTCGGCCGCTTGGCCGATGGTTTATTTTGTTTATCCACCGCCAGAGAGTTCAGTTTACATTCCGTCTGCTCTGGCCCTGACGAGCCCTCAGCAGCCATCGGCACCGCACAACTAGTTCACACCATGGTTCGCACCAGACGGGGGCCGAGTCGCTAACAAGGCACACAAGTCTCGGATATTCCGTTCCCTCCCAAGTATTGATCACGCGTGCACGTGCACGTGCGCGTGTGTGTGTCCTTTGGAATTCCATGGTGAGATTCAGCTCCATTCTGCGAAAACCGTCTGCGTATACTCAAAGTGGCGGGAGGTACGATACAATAGAAAAAAAATTCGAGGAAAGAAAAAATAGAGTAAGAAGTACTCGTTGTCGCTCCGTAGACCGACCGTATATGCGTGGATTCGGGAGCGTGAGATACGCGTAAAGCTACTGAGAGAAGGAGAGGGAGAGAGAGAGAGAGAGAGAGAGAGAGAGAGAGAGAGAGAGAGAGAGAGAGAGAGAGAGAGAGAGAGAGAGAGAGAGAGAGAGAGAGAGAGAAGAGGGGGGGGGGAGAGCTAGAGCTAGGCGATCGAACTAAAGGGGAAGGGCAGTGCGCTTAAAGGGGAACACCCCTAATGCGCTCCGCTGAGCCCTGCCAAGGGCCCGGCCCGCCCAGGCCGCTCCATCATCTCCAGCCGGCCAGCAGAACACACAGCGCCCGCCTCCGCCCGCTATTGAAAGAATTATATAAAATTCTTCTCCACCTTGCGATTCTCCGGAAAAGATCGCCTCCCCCACCTCACCTCACCTTCGCTTCCTCAGGCCAGGCCAGGACTACGGTACCCACTGGAAGACGGCCGTCCTCTCTCTCTCTCTCTCTCTCTCTCTCTCTCTCTCTCTCTCTCTCTCTCTCTCTCTCTCTCTCTCTCTCTCTCTCTCTCTCTCTCTCTCTCTCTCTCTCTCTCTCTCTCTCTCTCTCTCTCTCTCTCTCTCTCTCTCTCTCTCTCTCTCTCTCTCTCTCTCTCTCTCTCTCTCTCTCTCTCTCTCTCTCTCTCTCTCTCTCTATCTCTCTCCCTCGCTCCCTCTCTCTCTCCTCTGCTAGTCCTCCGTCACACACGCATCTTGAGTCAAACAGCCTGTCCTGTGTCGGCTCTACGGCTGCTCTGTCTCCCTCTACCTCCGGCCCCGCCCTTACGTACACTTGCAGCCCCTTCTAACCCCCTATCCCTCCTTGGCGCTCAGCCCGTGGCGGTGATCCCGGCTGCAGCCGCCGCCGCCGCCGCCACAAGCCCCACGACACGACACCAAAGCTGCAAGTAGTTTTTGCCGTCCAACTTGGCTGCTCCGTATTGTGGTGCCGTGATAAGCCAGTTTTGGTGGCGGCGGCTTGCGGCGCCGGGACGCGGGACTTAGCTCTGCCCACCCACCACAGGATGGGCAAAACTTCAAAAAAAAAAAAAAAAAAAAAAAAAACCACCCCACTGACTTGGAGACTCGTGTCGATATGGGTTCGAGCCTAAAGTGCGAAAAATAAAACCGGATGAACTCATGTTCTTGATGCCGACACGTGTTCACTACAACGAAGGCAAGCCTATCTGGAGGGCGGACGCATGAGGTGCCGAGAGCCGTAGCCCGGCGGGCGCAGACCCCGTCCCCCGATATAGAATCGATTCCGAACTTGGCCCACTTTGCGCGGCCGACAAGGCGGTATATATTATGCTCCGGGTGGAAACTTTTTAAAATTACCGCGCGCTCCCGCTTCCGACAAGACCCATCGTGGCCTGCATGTAAGGGCGGGCGGCGTGCGCGAGTCACGTGCTAAGGCGCAGCAGAGGGCTGAGCCCTACTCTGCCCTCCCCCTCCCCCCGAAGGGACCGAGCGCTCTTCCCTCTCGCTTTCTCTCTTTCGCTGCCGGTCCACGGAAGTGAGAGGAACCATTACCTGCTAGCGGTTGGTTCCCGGCGATCGGGATCCCGCGATAGACACCCGCCTCTCACAGGGGTGGCGTGCGGGGGTGTGCGGTACCATCGCTCCATCCCCGCCTCTCTCCTCTGCGGGCTGACGGGAGGGTCAGACAGAGACAGAGCAGCGCGGCGGGTTCGGAAGCAGCCCCAATATGGACGGGATTCAGCCACTTAGCAGGCCGCTGGGACCTGCGTCCGCATTTATGCATATTGCATCCTCCGGGGCGAAAATAAAGAAGGGAGACGGGCTGAGCTCCGGGGCCCCGGGGCTCCGGTGCTCCGGGGCCGTGCCGGGCCGGGCCGGAGGCGTCGAGGATGCCAAACAGGGCTGACCCTCGATGTCAGGCTGGGGGAAAAGATGAGAGAAGGGGTGAAAAAGACGCCGGAGGGTGGTGAGGGAAGAGCGAGAGAGGGTGAAAAAAAAAAGGGAGTCTGGAGGTAAAAGAAAGGGTGGCTGAGTTACTGGACAGTACCCCTCCCTCTCAACCCCGCTGAATATTTCAAGCGCAGCGCCCGAGCCGCCACCCGGTACAGGCGGCGGGACAGCGTCGCCCCACAGCCGAACACGTTCCGTCTCTCCCCGCCGCACTTCACGACGCCGGGCGCTGAAGGGAAAGTGGCTTCGTCAGACGGTCTTGGGTTCAAATACTCGGTCCGGGGCGGCCAATTTTTGTGCAGCCGTCGGCGCTGGATCCCGCCGCCTCGCCTTCGTGTGCCCTGCTGCGGTGGGCAAATTATTCGTCCGCCGGGCGGCCGGCACAGTGGCCGGCACGGAGCGGGGGAGCGTAAACAACCAACTGTTCGGCCGCGCGGCCCAGCGTTACAATACGACTTGACACGCGAGGGAGAGAGGAAGCAGCCCAAAGCGGAGACAGCAAGAGGAACACAGATAGACAATGCGAGTAGGGCAGTAGTGTAGCGGGGGAGGGGGCTGTCAGGGACAGGAAGTGGCAGCGGGCGGGCGCGCGTGCTCGCACTGTCACGCACCAGCCCGGGCCCCGCCTTGAACCCCCTGGGCCCCGCCCCGCCCGCATCCGCAGCGCCAGGACTCAGGACTCGGTATGACAATAGCAGCGGCGCGGCGCGGCCGGTGTGGTGTGCGCCAGTCCGCTCTCAATCGGCAGAGGTGACAGGGGCGCGGCCGCTGCTGACAGCACTCCGGTGGGCTCGGCTCGACTCGGCTCGGCTCGGCTCGGTTCGGCTTGGCTTGACTCGGTTAGGCTCGGCTCGGCTCGGCAGCCCTCTACCAGCACCGGCCACTCTGCCGACCGAATTTACATTGGCGCCGAGTGTGAATACACCGCCCCCTCCGCCACACACGCCAACAACGTCCCCTTTTATTCTTCTTCTTTTTATTTTTCCTCTTTTTTTCACACTTCCTCTTCGATTTTTTTTGTTCGTCCTTTTAGCGACCTTTTTTTTTTTGTTCTATCTTCTTTGCGGTTGTGTCTGCTGGTTCTCCGCACCAGGCTATGGCTGGCTGGCTGGCTGGCTGGCCGGCTGGTTGGCGAGTGTGAAGGTTCATTGATCACGAGGGAGGGTGAGAGAGGGCGAGAGAGAAAGAGAGGGACAGAAACGGAACGTGCAGCGCAGGCCGAGATAGAGAAAGAGAAAGATTCGCTCCTCTCAGTCCCCATCCTCTTTCTATCCGTTTCTTGGGGAGAAAATGCCAACGAGCCATCCCGTTCGTCGCGCACGAGTGGATCGGATCGCACCAACGCAGTTACTAATAATTATATTTTCCGAGAAGTTGATTCTCCAGCAGCCAATTAGCGCCCTCCATTAGGGACATCATTCTGGGTCATCGCTCCGCTCCGCCCCGCTCGCCTCCCCCGGCCCTGGCCTCTGTCTCGGCCAAAGCAGCTGTAAAAATTACGGGAAAAGGAGAGAAAAGTAGACCGAAAAAAGTCTTTGGCCACAATGGAGGGTCCATATTACTTTGGCGGTAACACAGAGCAGGCCGCAGAGAACGTTTTCAACGACGTCGGGGAGGCTTGGGTGTGGGGGTTGTGGGGGGGGGGGGGGGGGGGGGAGGAGGGGGGGGGGGGGGGGGAGTGCAGACGTGGGGTAAATATGTCTCCCTCGAGGGGCGGTGGGCTGACTGCCATACCGCAGAGAGTCGACGAACCTTCCCCTCCTAACAGAGTTGCAGAACCTCGTGTGGTCCCTTATAGAGAGACAGGGGGTGGGAGCGGAGGCTCGCCACTTGTCCACAATAGCCCGTGAGTTTCTCGCTATCAGTGCTGAGGGGCGTCTACCCCCTCCCCACCCTCCTCCCCTTGCTGATGGCATCACCCACACCACCACTACAGAATGCACAGCCCCTGCATTATGGCAACGCATATTACCGTTTCTCACACCTCCAGCATGCCTGTCTGGGCCCCATAAATTTTCAGAAAAGTGGTGATGGGCGATTGGCTCTATCGACGGCTCCGCTGACGCTTCACGACGGCCTTGCTTTGACGAACGCCGCGCGCCCTGGCGGATGTCCGGCGAACTCACTCGCGGCGTCAGTTTTGTGCTTTACTTTAGGAGGCGGCGGTGCGGCGGTGCGCTGCGCGGGAAATTCAAACCGATTGTTGCAGAGGCTCCCGGAGGAGGGGGTGGGCCAGAGGCAGGCGTTCTAACGACCCTTGGAGGGAGAGAGAGAGAGAGCGAGAAGCGCGGGGGGAAGTGAGAAGGGGTAATGGTGGTGCGAAGGGGCAGATAGACAACAGGGGAGTGCTCAAGTACACTGACCTTCAAAAGGTTCACGCCGCGGCAGAAAAGGGCGAGGGCCTGCTCCCTGCTTTTCGTGCGCGTCGGTCGCGGGGTCACGCCCCGGGCCAGCCTCCCCGACTTCTGCCGCTGACAGGACAGCGGGACAGCGGTCGGTGCATCCGAAGCGCCGGCACAGCCGCACAGCCTCCGCTGCAGCAGCACCCCGTGGGCGGACTGTACCCGGCGAATGTTTGAAGGTGCTACACCGGAACGGCAACTACCGCACAGGAGGGGGCCCCGCTCTGGGCACTGCCCTGGGCACTGCAGCAACGGCTCCTGCGGGGGCTCACAACGGCTGTTTTCACGGCCATGAGGCAGTCATGAGGCCCTCGCTATTGAGCCTCCGGGCGCCTCCGGGCCAGCTGCTGCCTGGTTAGCCATGCCGGGCGGCCTCCGGTGCCTCCGGCCTGCTCCGGGCAGAGCTCCTCCGGTCCTACGGCCGTGGCTGGAGAGGAGGCGCTGTGCGGCGCTGTGCTACAGCCCCGGAGCATATCAACACTGCATTTCGTTTGCACCCCCTCCCCTTCACAGAGTGGCTCTCTCCTAGTTGAAAATTCGCCGCTGCGATGAGCGCAGAGAAGAGTAAACCGGAGAAGCAGAAAACCCGCAAGAAAAGAGTACAAAAAACAAACAACAATATTTTTTCGTCGAAATTTCACTATGGGAAGACAACACCCACATTTCGAAAACAGATTTCCAGTTATACGTCCCATTTCTTAGGTCTCGTCCTCGATATTGCCCGCACCTTAACCTTCCCCCCCCCCCCCCTCTCTCTCTCTCTCTCTCTCTCTCTCTCTCTCTCTCTCTCTCTCTCTCTCTCTCTCTCTCTCTCTCTCTCTCTCTCTCTCTCTCTCTCTCTCTCTCTCTCTCTCTCTCTATTCCGCACCCCGACCCGACCTACAACTGCCCACCACAAACCGAACGGCAGCCCGGCGCCGCCCATTGCCGCACCATTGCCGGCAAAAAGCGCAACAAATTTATGCGTGCGGCTGCTGGCAGTGAACTCGAACGGTCCGCAGATAAGCCCGGCCTATCATTGTGCCGATATGGCGGCCGCGGCGGCCAGCGGCCATGAGGACGGTTCTTGCTGCGCCGGAGCGTTAGTGGCCACCGACGCTCGAACTTTTCTCGCCCCAGTTGCGGCCACAGTGTGTGTGTGTGTGTGTGTGTGTGTGTGTGTGTGTGTGTGTGTGTGTGTGTGTGTGTGTGGGCGCGCGCGTGTGCCGGCGGAAGGTAAACAGAAAACAACGCCATGCGGACGCTTTTGTCCGGGCGCCTTCCCTTCTAAAACAAACCCTGTCAAATTGGGCCGCGGGCCGGTGGCAGCGAGCCGTAAGGCAGCCCCGCCAGCCCCGCCAGCCCCGCCAGCCCCGCCAGCCCCGCCAGCCCCGCCAGCCCCGCCAGCCCCGCCAGCCCCGCCAGCCCCGCCAGCCCCGCCAGCCCCGCGGCGGCTTACATTCAACTACCAGATTTATTCAGATCAGTTTGACTTTCCCGCGGCCCTGCCCCCCGCGCGCCCATTCCTATTTACTCTCATCAACAAAAAAAAAAAACGTGTTGCTTGTTTAAGAAAAAAAAATGAACGCAAACAAAAACAGCGTGTAAATACAGTACGTGTGTGTACATACAGGACCAGTAAAATACAACAGCAGGGCCGTTTGCCAGCCACGCCTTCGGCGCTTGATATTTGCGACGTTGACGGTTATGTTGGTCCCGCGCTGCTGACCATATCACAAACCCAAAACGAATGTGAGCGCCACGTAAATGCTGCTGAATATCGTCGTCAGAGGGAACAAACGGGAACTGTCGGCTGACACCATGAGGTGGACGCTCACTCTTGTTTTGTGACAGACGGCGGTCGATTCGAGTCGGCGGCCACGCGGTTTTGCGCCACACTGAGCTCGCTCTATCCGCTTTAGCGACGGCCGGGACTTCTTGCCGCGTCCAGCCGGCCGGGGGTTTGGGGGAGGGGTGGGGGGGGGAGGGGGCACACAGCCCCCATTAACCTGCTGCAGCATGTATTTCATCCCCGGTGCGCCGAGGCCACGGTCGGCCTGGGGGCCACAGGGGATGCTGGGGGCCGCCGGGCTACAAGGGGTCCGCGCCACTAACTAGAGCCCGCCTCATCGGCTGCAGATTACGGGGGGGCGGGCGGCGCGCAGGTTGGTTAGGCCCCCGGGAGCGCCGCCCCCGGCTCGCCCCCGGCCCGCCCCCGGTCCGCCCACGGCCCGCCCCCGGTCTGCCCACGGCCCGCCCCCGCGCGGTCAGAGCACCGCGCGTGCTCTGGTGCCAAAACGACAGTCAGTGTCGGCCGGGCCTTGATCGATGTGGGTGACGGACGGGGAGAGACGGAGGGAGGGAGGGAGGGAGGAAGGGTTCACACAGAGCCCGCGGCGCGGGGAAAAAGAGGGGGGGGGCATTAGGGCGCCGATTTAATTCTCAGGAATGGATCGCGTGTCCTCCTGCCTCAGGTTCCGTCGCCGCTTGCAACTCGGTGGTATTCGTGTCGTGCCCATCGCTGCAGCAGGGAGGCTGTAGAGGGACTGAGGGGAGCTGCCTAACCGGCGGCGGTGGAGAGCCATAGGAGGCCCGGATACAGGCGGTGTGTGTGTGTGTGTGTGTGTGTGTGTGTTAGGCGCTAGCACCCCCAGGTAACGGTAAGCAGCCAGCACACATGTAGAGCGCCGGGGAGCACCACCACACCGCCGCCTCGGCTATGCCGGCTCCGTTGCCGCCGCAAAACCCTTTAAAACTTGGCTGCCATCGCAGACCGTCATAGAGGCAGAGGGTCTTAATGCGGATCAAGTTTCTCCGGAACGTTGTTGTTGTTCTGTGTGTGTGTGTGTGTGTGTGTGTGTGTGTGTGAGGGAGAGATAGAGAGAGAGAGAGAGCGAGAGGGCAGAGCAGAGGCGGCCAGTGCGCTACTGCAAGCGTTTGTGTCTGCGTGTGAGCGCGCGCGTATGTGTGTGGGAGGTGGGGTTTCGGATGGGGCAGTAACCTTGCATACAAGTTCGCGAGGAGTGGAGAGAGAGAGAGAGAGAGAGAGAGAGAGAGAGAGAGAGAGAGAGAGAGAGAGAGAGAGAGAGAGAGAGAGAGAGAGAGAGAGAGAGAGAGAGAGAGAGAGATAGAAAGGGGGGGGGGGGGGCAAGGCACCACAACCGAAACGTATATGTGTAGCTGTCGAGAAACTTTTGCCTCTCTTACTTTTCCATTTCTATCGCGACACCCTTCTTCCAATTTCATGTTTTCGCTCCTCTTTCTATGTGCGTATATATATATCGTTCCCACTCAAACTGTAAAGTGAAACTCATGCGTGTCCTCTCCGTGACTTCTCGCAGACTTGCCTCGTGTACCATTGAACTCCTCGACGACCACAGCAAGTTGGCGACGGTTCGTGTGCGGCGAGGGAAACAGGCTGTTGAAATTTGGTGATCCGAAATTCCGAAATTTAAGCAAAAGTCCTCCGAAATGTGTACAAGGTGCGAATGCCGAAATTCCCACCTATTTCGCCGTCGTTGTGCGGCGGATGGTACCGCCGCTGACGCCGTGACGCAATATACCCCCAAGGCCTTCGCCAAGTCATTCTCAAGTGTTGAGTGCTTTTCGCCGCGCTCGTAGGGCAGGCGGCAGACGCAGGCGCAGGCGTTCCGCTGCATGGTGGGGGAAGCAGATTGCGGAGGCTGGGGCCGGATGACGGAGGTCGCGGCTGATGGACGACGCCAAAGGCGGAGGTCGCTGACAATGGAGGTAACCCACCACGGAGGTCACTCACCGCTGAGGGGCCTCCACGGAGGTCGCTGACGACGGAGGTCGCCGTCGACGGAGGTCGCCGTCGACAGAGGTCGCCGTCGACAGAGGTCGCCGTCGACAGAGGTCGCCGTCGACAGAGGTCGCCGTCGACAGAGGTCGCCGTCGACAGAGGTCGCCGTCGACAGAGGTCGCCGTCGACAGAGGTCGCCGTCGACAGAGGTCGCCGTCGACAGAGGTCGCCGTCGACAGAGGTCACCGTCGACAGAGGTCGCCGTCGACAGAGGTCGCCGTCGACGAAGAAGGTAGGCGGGCCGCAGGTCGGCGGCTACAAGGACCACAGCCGCGCTGCCTCGGGTACTGCAAGGCCCCGCCCACGCTCGGCTCCCAAACCTAAGCACCTACTCTGCATTCAGCGGCTCCTTATGTGGTGTCGTTATGAAGTTGCACGTACGTAGTGGGCCGCGGAGGCCGAGGCTGAGGCCCGCCGCCTTCCGACAAACACCTTAGAAGTGTTTGGGTGCGAACGCGCGCGCGCGCGCCGAACGGCACAAAGATAATCGCCGCACCGCGCCGCGTACGCTGCGTTTCGCGCTTCTCACACACGCGCGCGCTTCCGTCTGAATCTTTCATAGCCGCCCTGGAGAATGCAGCGATCATAGGGTGAGTGGAGTCGCGGCGCGGCGAGCACTGGGGGGGTGCCCAAGGGGTGCCCAGGGTGCCCCTCAGGCCCTCAGGCGGCCGGGGGACCGCGCTGGCTTCCTGCCTTGCTGGATACTTCTCACCCTCTCATCTTCCCCGGCAGCCCGGCCGAAGTGGAACGCGTTGCAAAGGCAACTAAAAACGCTCACACTTTTCTTGCGTTCACGTTGCAGAGAGCAGGCGAAATCGGACGGCGGCGGCGGCGGCAGGGCGTTTGCCGGCGTTTGCGATGCACAAAAAGGCTTTCTTTGTCGGGGGTCTTATTACTGCTTAGCAATGTAGATGGGGGTCTCTGATGGGCACGGCCGGCACGGCTGTATGCTGATGGCGAGGACCGTCTAGTCGGGGGTGTTTAGCTCGCATTAATGGCACCACCACGACGACGACGTCTCGCGTTCCACTCGGCGAAGAGAGGGCCGCCCCGCCGCCTCGGCCGAAGGATAAGGCCCCCGACGATGACTCCGTTCGGGGGATTTCGAGCAAAAAAACAATTATTCCGTCCGCTTCAATTATTTGTCGCCGTCGGAGGCGCCAGTCGCGGAGGCGGGGGGTGCGGTGGGGTGCGGTAGGGGGGGGGGGGGGCGGTTTGACGCAGCGGCGGCGCCCTGAGATGGGAGCCAACCAGCCGGTACAAACTCTGCCGGGGATCAAAGTGCCGGCCCGGCCCAGTAGGCCAAAGCGTCGCCGAGCCGTTCCGGAGGATCAAACATAAAAAGAATCAATCCGAGAGGGAGAGGCGGGGGAGAGAAAAAAAAAGAAGGAGGAGTAAGAGATTGAGCGCTGTTGGGAATTTCTCCCCTCCTGCTCTCCGCCACCCCGCAGGACGGGGCGTGTTCCCCTCCCTTGAGAGGCTTTAGGAATGTCCTTGGTCCAGATTTGCGAGTGTTACTTCGCGGTGGTAGCGGCCCTGACGCCGGGGGGTGGCCCGGCAGTGGCCCGGCAGTGGCCCCGCAGTGGCCCCGCAGTGGCCCCGCAGTGGCCCCGCAGTGGCCCCGCAGTGGCCCCACAGTGGCCCCGCAGTGGCCCCGCAGTGGCCCCGCAGTGGCCCCGCAGTGGCCCGGCAGTGGCCCCGCAGTGGCCCCGCAGTGGCCCCGCAGTGGCCCCGCAGTGGCCCCGCAGTGGCCCCGCAGTGGCCCCGCAGTGGCCCCGCAGTGGCCCCGCAGTGGCCCCGCAGTGGCCCCGCCCCACGCCATCCACGTCACCGTGGCGGTGCAGCGCAACGCGCAAAGAGCCGCCGCCGCCGCGTTGTCGTAGCGAGGGATTTAAATTTTAAATTTAAACAGCATGTTTGCGGCCCGATGTATGAGTGTGTGTGTGTGTGCGCGTGAGTGCGTGTGTGTCATATGGACATTCGCGGCTCGGAAAGCGAAACGGAGAGACAGCGGTGGCAATGTGTGTGTGTGTGTGTGTGTGTGTGTGTGTGTGTGTGCGGGCGCAAAGCCACTGAAAGGAGAAGAGAATGAAAGCGCATTCAGCACGGGACGGCTGCTGCGACGTGCGACGCTCCGAGAAAAGCTACTTGTACCCCCCCCCTCCACCCCCACCCACTCCCACAACACACGGCCGTGTGCGAGTCAACGTTTCTGTGCTGGTGAGGAGGGGAGGGCAGGTGTGGCGCTTGACCCACTTTTTTCGGGTTGCGCGGCGCGCAATGTGCATGTGTTATCTCTGAGTGAAACACAACGGAACAGTCCTGCGGTCCGATAACGCCGGCGCACGCGTGGAGGGCGAATAACGACGAGTGTGGTTATTAGCAGGTCTGCTGCCGTTTGGCGCTGACACCTCCCCAGGCACCCGTGGCAACCCCTACCTTGGCGGTGGCTAAGGAGCGAGAGGGGGTAGGAAGGGCGGCAGCGGTGCACGCAGCGGTGGGGTGGGGTGGCCCTGCGTTTGTGTGGCGAAAGCTGGTTTACTGCTTTACAGCATACCGCTCGGGGAATTCACAAGTTGGCCCTGTTCCTTACCCCTGCTCCTTCTCGTCCTATTCTTCTTCCTCTTCCTGGGCCTATCATCATGTCCTCTCTTCTCTCTCCCTATCATCCGTTCCTCCCGTTCGCTACTCGTGCACAGCCCTCTACGCTTTCCCTCTCTCTCTCTGTCCTACACATACACAACAGCAACACCACCGACCCCTCCTCACAAAACCTCAGCCTGTGTTTACTACGCATCGCTCCGTGACCGCTGCCTCACTCGCTCTGTCTCAGACCACCCCCATCACCCCCGACCCCCACAAGAATCCCCCCCCCCACGATCTCTCTCCCCCCAGTCCCAAATAACCATGGAGCATCCCATGGTCCATGGGACACCATGGTATAGTCTCCCATGGGGTGCTGCACGCCATGCATTTTTTGCCGCTTTTCTCATGGGAAATAATTTACCATGGGAAAACGGAACCATGGGATCAAGCATCCCATGGTACTTGTCCCATGGTGTTCCCATGGGAGAGCTGGTTTTTTTCTTTCAGAAGTAGGATTCGAACCACCAACCTATCAATTACGTTTCCGACTTCCTACTAACTCGGCTATCGTACCACTTGTATATACCATGCGCTGGACAGTGTACTTGTATTTATTATGGGACATCACCCACTCCCATGGGAACACCATGGGATCGTCCCATGGTGAATCCATTCCCATGGTAGAGACACCCATGGCATAACGCGTACCCATGGGCATTAGTCTTTCCCATGGCGAACAGGGACGTTACCATGGTATTGGTTTCATGGGGTTCCCATGGGGGCCATGGCTTTTTGGGACTGGGCCTCTCTCTCTCTCTCTCTCTCTCTCTCTCTCTCTCTCTCTCTCTCTCTCTCTCTCTCTCTGTCTCTCTCTGTCTCTCTCGCGGTCCTTACCGTTTTTCCCGCTGCCCTACTTCGTTTTTACATTCTCTATCTGCCTCCCCCCTCGCCACGCAGCTGTCTTCCTCTCCTTTTTCTGGCTCTGCCACGTCCGTCTCTCTAGTCACTGCCGCTACAGCTGCTGCTGCTTCTGCCCTGTTGGATTCGGGGAAAAAGTACGGGCATTGCAAAACTAGCCTGGCCGATAGCTGGCAGAGCCCGGCAGATCCCGCCTTCCTCTCTCTCTCTCTCTCTCTCTCTCTCTCTCTCTCTCTCTCTCTCTCTCTCTCTCTCTCTCTCTCTCACGCACTCTCTCTTCCTCTCTCAAGGCTGCGCTATGCGGTTCCTTCTCCCTCGCTCTCGCTCTCTGTGCGCGGGCACGGCCTCTCGTCCGTCCTGCCCAGCGTCTCTCCCCCGAGTGACAAGAAGTGACACCCGCCGGCCCAGCCAGCCATCAGCCGAGGCCGAAGCCGAAGCCGAAGGCCGAGGCCGAAGGCGGCACTCCCGGCCCCGGCCGCTTGTTGTCTTGCCTCTCAGCACAATTACTCCCCCTGCCGTTGTCCGCCCCCACGTCTCGGCCTCCGACAAGAAAAGAAGTAGACGCCGATTTACAATATTTAATCGATGAACGGCGCGGGCCCCACGCGATGTCCTCGCGGATGTCAGCGTGACGCCCACGTCAACGCCCACGGGACACCCACGCGACGCCCTCGTCCGTCCGCCATGTCCCGTCAAAGCAGGAGTGTCGCCAAAGGTCAATAGGTACTTTGAAAACGAACACAATAAGCCTATTATCGAAAGAGGATCCTGCCAAGGGCGGAACGCGACAGCGTGGTTGGCTCTTGCGGGCTGCGGATGGGTGACAAAAAAAGGGGCTTATGCGGCATTGACGTCAGAGCTCACAAGCAGCGGGAGCCCATTCATTTGCGTCATCGAAGTACTCTTTCGGAATTATTTTTTTTCACATTCTTTTCAACCATCAGCGTTCGCGTGGGAGTTTTGTGGTCGGCAGAGCTCTCTCATCTCGCACCGCCTGCTGTATGACAAATCTCGCGCCCACCGCCTTCGCGTCGGGGGCTTTTCCCGTACAATGCGGCTTGAGGAAGACCTGAATTGAACGCGTCTTCAATACGCCAAGGACTGGGGGAAGACCCGTCCTGGCCTCAGCCGGGGCTCAGCCAGACCTCAGCACGGCCTCAGCACGGCCTCAGCCAGGCCAGGGCCCGGGCCACGCCGGAGGGCCCCAGACTTTCGTATCTCCCGACTAATTTGCATAATAGGGCGCAATTAGATGAATTGCATTAGTGAACAACAACAAGGAGGAGCACGGGGGGCTGGCCGGGGGGGGGGGGGGGAGGTGTGGAATAAAACACTGCAATATGTTGCCCAAATCCCACTCGGGATAGCTATGCTAATTTGGGGAGAGCAAGCGCGCGAACCTGTATTCCCCAACAGCAGTGGGGGCTGTGCCCTGCTGGTGCTGCTGCTGGTGTCGGGGCGCGGCGGGGAGGAGTCGGGGGACGACAAGCCCCCCGTGTCCGACATGCTTCGGCGCGCGCGGGATGTTCACAGCAGTTCACAGCGTGTTCGTCGTCATCGAGCCGGGATGAGAACTCGTGAAAACAGCGCGGAGATTCGGCGCAGAGGGCAGAGTGGGAATGCAGGCTGCGATGGTGTTCCCGGGAGCCGCAGCGCAGCCCCGCTGCGTCGCCGTGTGGGGGGAGGGGAGGGGAGGGGAGCGGAGGGGAGGGGAGGGGAGGGGGGTTGTTGAAGTTGCTCTCCGCCGCTCCGCGCAACCCCGGGCCCCGGGTTCACTTGTACACTGTAACTGTGATCCATCTAGGCGGGGTTGGCGACGAGCAGGACAGGGAGGGTCGTGGGGGTCGTGGGGGTCGGCGGGCCGGCGGGGGTTGGTGGGGGCCGGCGGGGGCCGGCGCGCACTCTGGTCGCTAAGGCTTCCCCGCCCCACCTGGCCGTGACGTTCTATTTCCGAACTCGGGCCTCAAATCATTTGTAAGCGGCCACCCATCATCCGTCTGCCGCCCCCGAGGCCCCCGCCCCCGCGGCCCCCGCCGCCCCGCGGCCGCCCCCAGAGCAGGGCGCTGCGGACCACCTGACGACACTGCTCGCCCGGGTACTTTATCAGCACTCCCGCCCCGCGACAGCCTCGCTTGCATCAAAACGAGTCGTGACAACGTTTTTTTTTATCACCTCCGCGCGGACAGTTTCTCATGCCGACCGGTGCTTGACGCCGTCCTCCGACCCCAACCACTCGCCGGAGTCCTCTGTCTCCGCACTGTCGCCGCCCCCGGCCTGGCCCAACCCGCTTCCCGACTTTTGGCCGCCCCTTCGCTTCGCCGCATTACATTTTTTACGAGGCTTGATACCGACGCACCGACGCGACTTGGTTGGAAATTCATACTGTGACTTCTCTCTTCCCTCTCAGCGCAGCGCGCTCCGCAAGTACTGCGACGACTGACGCTCGTCCTGCCGGTGCGGGCGGCGTCCAGGAACTGCCAGGAACTGCCGGGGACTGCCTGCTACTGCCGCTGCTGACACTAACACAGCCGCCACCACTGCTGCTGACGAACGCTGCCGGAGCCAAAGGCCGCACGGGTCGGGGGTACAGAGCAGCAGAGTCGATGAGCAGCACTAGCAACAACACAGCAACAGCAACATCAGCAACAACAACAACACAAACAACAACGGCGGGCCTGTGAGCGATCTATCACCGGCAGCAGCAGCAGCAACAACAACAGCAGCCCCTGGCGGCTCGCTTATGAAAGGCAATGAGTGGCCGTTAGGCAGACGAAAACGACGATGTGGCGTGAGACTGAGAAAGAAATAAAAGGTGTGTGAGAGAGAGGGGGGAAAAGGGAGAGGGAGAGAGATAGAGAAGGAGAGATTGAGAGGGAGAAAGAGTCCCTGTCCACAACCACTCCCAAACCTATTGGCGGGGGAGGTCCAGGTCGGAGCAGGGGGCGGGGCCGGGGGCGGGGCCGGTAGCATTGCATTCCACGACGGTCATGCCTGTTTCGCCCCCCTCCCCCGCACCATCGTCGTTTTTCTTTGGGAACGAAGGGGATGTGGAGGGGGGGGGGGGGTGTTGCCGGTAATTCGCGGCGCAAGTGAAGCCGAAAGCGAGACCAACTTTGGCCCCCTCTCATTCACAAGCAGCGGGTACTCCCCCTCCAACCCGCCCTCCCCCTCCTTTCTCTTTTTCCCCATTCCCCTTTTCGCCCACGGGGGGACTTTATTGAAATAATACTCCCTGAGATACACAAAATGTATTATTGCGGCGGGGCTGGCAGGGCTGGCAGCCACTGGCAGGCGGCGGCCGAGCGCCGGCCAAATGGAATACTCCCGGGACCTCTTCATATTCTACATTCCGCCGTTATTTTATAATTCGCGGAAAAAGGGCTGCGCTGCTGCTTTGCTGCTGTGATCGGGGGTGGGGGGTGGGGGGGGGGAAGGCGTTTGGGGCGGTGCTGGCCGGCGATGGCGGAGACCGCAACAGGAGAGTGCGATGTATTTTATTGTAATATCGGGAGCGATGAGAGCCTTGCACTGTGTGTGTGTGTGTGTGTGTGTGTGTGTGTGTGTGTGTGTGTGTGTGCCAACGTTGACCGCCGCCAGACATCGCCTCGGACACCGCGCTGCGCCCTGCGGCGGAAGGGCACAGCACCTCGCCGATGAATACGGGCCGTGTCACGCGTGAGAGCGACAAAGATGGAGAGAGGAGGTGGCGACATTGCGCGGGGATTGAAACTGGTGAAGAGTGGGAGAGGAGGGGAGGGGGAGTGGTGCAGGGGGGGAGCTTTGAACGGAGCCAGGTGGGGCCGGAGAGCCATGCCTCATCGCATAATCTCCGGGTTAAGCCCTCGACGAAAACACCCCATTCTTCACGCACGGCTTTGTGGCAGCGGGCGCGGTGACGGCGCCGCCTCGGCTCGGCTCGGCTCGGCTCGGCTCGGCTCGGCTCGGCTCGGCTCGGCTCGGCTCGGCTCGGCTCGGCTCGGCTCGGCTCGGCTCGGCTCGGCTCGGCTCGGCTCGGCTCGCCCCATGGAACGGGCCGGGCCTGGCTTCGGCCCAGATCTGGACCGTCGGCGAATCGAGATGGGTACTGAAACATCGCAGCGCACCTCCGTATTGAAAGACCGCGCTGCGTTTAGAGAGAGAGAGAGAGAGAGAGAGAGAGAGAGAGAGAGAGAGAGAGAGAGAGAGAGAGAGAGAGAGAGAGAGAGAGAAGAAGGGAGACAGACAGACAGAGGCAGAGAAAGAGAGAACGAGAGCGGAGAGGCATTTTTCCTGCCTGAAAGGGCCAGTAACAACGCTTCAAGTGTCACTTGCATGCGGAGCTTTGTGGCGTCACCTGTCCGCGCCGCCAACCTGGCCTTAAAAGGCGTGGAGGGGGGAGGGGGGGGGGCAGACAGACACGCGGTACGCAGATCAGGAAAAGGGCGAACAGGAAAATACAGGAAGGGAGGAAGGAGAGAAGGAGAGAGCGGGACAAAAAAAAAACAATAGACAATGAACCATTAAAAATGGTGTAAATGGTGCTCGTTCTTTACACATCTACTTCATTTTTATACCATTCAATTTCCTCGAATTTTATGCCAGGAAAAAAACTCTTCTTCCACGGCATTCCCCCATCTTAGTTTCGTCCACAACCGGTAGGAACGCTAGTGGGTGCGTGGTCTTAGTTCGGAAACCGGCAACCAGGGGTGTGGTCACATGGTTACAAATGTAGCCGCTAGGTGTCGTCATCAACACAACCATCTTTGGCGTCGTAGTTCCGCCCACGGCCAGGAGGAACGCTAGTGTGTATTCTTAGTTCGGAAACCGAACAACAGAAGTGTCCTTAGGCACATTCGCTCGGCTGTAGTGGCTAAATATCATTATCAACACACCATCTCTGACATCTTACTTGAGTCCAACCAAATAAATGGCGCTACCAACTTCGGAGAACTGTAGAGGATTTCGGGTCCCAACAGTTGGTACCCGCTACATAACGCGCCTGCGCGTTGAGTCCTTCGTCTGTGTTGTCATGGCGGCCTTCCCTGGCCTTCCCTGTTTGTGCAGAAAAGACATGTCCTGTGCTTTGTGACCTTACACTCCATTCCCATTCCACATCGTACCCACCTTCCTTTTAGCGTATATTTATTTAAAATAACCCACAGTCTAAAAAAGGTGATTAATACTAAAAACAATCTAAGTTTATATCTCCCACTCAAATACATATTTTAATGGCAACGCAAGTCTCTTTAGATTTATTTTTCTCCAAATCGAACTTCCAGTCACCAAAAGTTTATTCAAATTGTTTCACAAAAAAAATCATTATAAATTCAATTTTTTCTTTGCCATGTTGACTTCGAACCATCATTCTTTGGGTTGGAATGCCAGTTTCTTTCATTCGTAGCTATTTCGCATTCCGACAATCCATCGCGACAGGACCTTGTTTTATCCCTTGGCTACGTGCTCCCGTCGTAGTTGGCGCTAGTTGCGCTAGTGGCGCTAGTGGCGCTAGTTTCGCCGCTAAAAAATAGAGAACAGTGTAGAAAAATAAAAGCCTCGACATTCTCATTAAAAAAGGAAGAACTTGTCGTGCTCTGCGTCTGGACTCTGTGCTTTCTGTGTGCGCCGCTACCGCTGCGGTGCCGCAAGGCGCCAGGTCAGAGCAGGTCGAGTGTTCCGACAAAGACAAGCGCCGTATATTACTTTCCCTTTCTTTTCTTATCCTTATTCCTGTCTGTCTGTCTGTCTGTCTCTCTGTCTCTGTCTCTCTTTCTCTGTCTCTGTCTCTGTCTCTCTGTCTCTGTCTCCCTGTCTCTGTCTCTCTCTCTCTCTCTCTCTCTCTCTCTCTCTCTCTCTCTCTCTCTCTCTCTCTCTCTCTCTCTCTCTTTTTCGCACACACGCCCAAACAAACGCCATTCCACTCTGTTTCACTTTCCCTGCCGAGGCTAGAAGTTTGAATATAAAGAAATTGCAAAGAGCTTTGACAGCTGCTTTACGGGCTTCTTTGAACAGTAAATGCAAACGGTGAAAGGGGATAGTTCATCCACTGGTCCATTCATGAATTCACTCATCGATCAGTTCATCAGCCATTCATTCAACCCCACCCAACCGCGATGAAGTCCTTGGTGTCCTTGCTGCTCGTCGCGCCTCCGCTCTGTGTTTTAATGAGCACGCCAGGCCGTGATAGGCGTTTTATCTGTTCGTGCGGCCGAGGAAGGATGAGCGAGAGAGACACGAAGAGACGCATCAAGGCCGAGTGGGAAGGGGTGGGAGGGAGAGAGAGACAAAGAGAGAGAGAGAGAGAGAGAGAGAGAGAGAGAGAGAGAGAGAGAGAGAGAGAGAGAGAGAGAGAGAGAGAGAGAGAGAGAGAGAGAGAGAGAGAGAGAGAGAGAGAAAACGAATCAGGAACAGCAGCAACAGCATCACGCCGACCAGCCCTGGCGCTGCCGTGGCACAGCCGCGAGTCCTCCAAATGTCATTAAGGTCGGCGAGTTCTCCCGGGCGATAGATCACCGAACAGAAAGGACGGGCTGGGCTCGGGCCGGGTGCGCTGTGCTCCCGGGGCCGGGGCATCGCCGGCATCGCCAATGGTGGCTGTATTTGTCACTGTGCCCTTTCAGATCGTGCACCCCCCCCCCTCTCCCTCTCTCTCTCTCTCTCTCTCTCTCTCTCTCTCTCTCTCTCTCTCTCTCTCTCTCTCTCTCTCTCTCTCTCTCCCTCTCTCTCTCTCTCTCTCTCTCCCTCTTCGCCGGCGCCAGTCGAGCACAACTTCCCTCTACGCGCTTCCGGTCAGCTACGCCTAACAAAACTCGACGAGAGAGAGAGAGAGAGAGAGAGAGAGAGAGAGAGAGAGAGAGAGAGAGAGAGAGAGAGAGAGAGAGAGAGAGAGAGAGTTAAGGGGGGGGGGGGCATCACTGCTGTACTGCGTATGGTGGAGTCGGTGCGGGCCGCTGAAGGTGAGCACATTCAATGGAAATGGGTCAGGGGTGGCGGGGGGGACAGGCGACGCGGCGGCGCACGGATTCGATTCAGTGGCGTCGGTGCTTTTGACCAGCGTGGAAAGTGGATTCAGACTAATGTATTTCGCGCTCCCTGCCTCCACCCCCCTTCTCTCTCTCGGCTGTACTTCAATCCTCTCTGGTGCCCGGCTAGGCCCCGGCCAGGCCGTGGCGAGGGTCGGCGGGGCTCAATGTTTTAATTTAATCTTTTCCCGACTCCCTGCTTCTTTTTTCCTCGCTTTACTTTACGCCCGTTTGTTATTGTTTTAATGCCGCGGGTCGTGGTGCGGCTAACCATCGGAGGGGGCGGGCGTGGCGGGAGAGCACCCCGTGCTCGAGCGCCGAGGTTAACTGACCCCCGCCGGCCGCTCTCATCCCTGACCTGCCTCACGCCACCATCCCCTCCCCAACCCTTGCCGTCTCCATTATATTATCATCCCCTACCTCCCCCCCTCCACCGGGTCCGCGATTGCTCAGCAGGTAAAATCCGCACTCCGCCAGCCCCCCCCCCCCCCACCTGGTTGTCTCGCAGCGAGTCTTCGCGGAATTAATTCGTCCTGCGCCTTGTTTCTTCGTTTTGGACGCAGACCTCCCCGCCTCTCTCTCTCCTACTCACTCTCTCTCTCTCTCTCTGTCTCCTTCTCTCCCCTTGTCTCTGTCACCACAAAGGGGAGGTCCCTCGGGACGTAAATGGGGTGTGGCGTGGCGCCGGGTGCCCGCGTTGCGTTTGGTCCAATTCGTTTCCTGGGACTCCGGGGCCCGGAGGGTCCGGGGGCCCGGAGGCCCGGAGGACGGGGGGCCTCGTGGCCTGGACCGGAACGAATGACCTTGCGGACTTGTGAAGCGTGCCCGCACCACACGCGGCAGCGCCGGGCAGCACAGTGTGTAGAGCTGTCCGCGCCGCACACACCGGTGAGGCTCCGGGGGCGGCTCCGGAGGCGGCTCCAGGGGTCGGTTCCGAGGGTGGCTACGGGGGCGGCTCCGGGGGCGGCTCCGGGGGCGGCTCCGGGGGCGGCTCCGGGGGTGGCTCCGGGGGCGGCTCCAGAGGCGGCTCCGGGGGCGGCTCCGGGGCGGCTCCGGGGGCGGCTCCGGGGGCAGCTCCGGGGGCGGCCTTGCCCTAGAGAGAATAAGGCGTGCGCCCCGCAATGCCTTTCAGAGATGTAAAGGGAGGGTGACCTACCTGGAGAGTGGTAGCCTAAGGGGGGGGGGGGGGGGCGCTGCGCGCTGGCTGCGGGGCCGCCTGCCAAGTCCAGGGTAGGCCACCCGGTGGGCACCTGTGCACGGCGGCCGGGACGGGCCTCACGGGGGCTGACACTACGACATGCACTGCTTTATCATCCCCGACCTATTCACTTCGTGTTTTGTTCATTTATTTATGAATTTTTTCTCCTCTGACGCAGAGAATTTTCTTTTCATATATTTTTCCTGCGGACGGGGGCGGAGGGCAACAAAAACGGTGAACGGTAATTTAAAGTGACATCGACAGAGACAGTACTCAACCAAGCCATCAGCAGGGAGGCAGGGGAGAGAGAGGGGGGGGGAGGGAGAGAGAGTCAGTGACCTCGTTCCATTTGCTATCCGAGCGTTTCTAAAAGGGAGAAGAAGGAAAAAAAGGGATGTAATGAGCCAACCCGTTTTAAATAATTCAAGCTGTCACCAGCAATGACGACGAGGAACGACGCGTCCGCCTCTGCAACGACCGCGGGCGTGTCCTTGACCTTGGCCGTGACCTTGAATGAGAGAGCGCGCGCGCGTCGCTTCAAATTAGTGCACAAAGGATGACCACGAACACGACGTGTATACTATACTGTTGGTGTGTGCCGTTCGACCCGGTGTGTGTGTGTGTGTGTGTGTGTGTGTGTGTGTGTGTGTGTGCGTGCGTGTGTGTTTGGGGGGGGGGGGGCTCACCGATCCCATACGGCCCCAGGGTCACCGGCACCCCGTCACCTCGTCGACCCGCGCACCGCAAACCAGAAGGCGGGGCGCACTTGCTACATTTAACTCGGAGAGAGAGATTCAACGCGCAGCGAAGCGAGCAGCGGCCGGCCGAGTGTATGGGGGGGAGCGCTATACATGCGTGGTAGGAGGTCGTGACGAGTAAATAAGCGTACACGCTTCGCCAATGCAACTACATTTGGTCCACTTAAGCTCGGGTCGTTTACTAGACCAATAGAGATGCGTCCAGCCCGGTAGGCGAGCACGAGAGAGTATGATAGCAGAGCGGTAGCGCAGCTGTCCCATAATCTCGTGAGTTTTTGGTCTTGGAAAATAAATAAATGAGGAACGTCGTTGTTTCCGAGTGCCCGCCCACCTCCCCTGCAGCTGAGTGCGTTGCGCCCAGCCCAGCCCGGCCCAGCCCGGCCCATGTCGGCCCCTCCACCCATTTTCTCCCCCTTAATTTCTGCTCATTCCTAGCAGGCGGGCTGGGAGCGATAGGGCTTGGGAACGAGCCCGCCGATGATGAGACAAATAACACCTGCTGGGGGCGCGGCCGTTCTGGGGTGGTTTGATGAGACCCTCCGACCTGACGAGTCGAGGCAGAGGGCCGCGGGGGCCGCGGGGGCCGCGGGGGCCGCGGGGGCCGCGGGGGCCGCGGGGGCCGCGGGGGCCGCGGGGGCCGCGGGGGCCGCGGGGGCGCACGCTCCGAGATCACTCGCTGCTTCTTACCGCCCCTCACCCCCTGCCATTAGGCTGCCAGTTACTGGTGGGTGATACCGCTGAGCGCAGGAGAAGGGAGGGGGTGGGGGGTGGGTTTTGAGTGGTGGCAGCAGCAGTATAACCAGGGCCGGGCCCCGCCGCCGCCGCCGCCGCTGCCGCCACCTCAGCCCTCGCAACGGACATCAACAGTCTCATTTCGGCGAACAATGGCGGTCCGCGCAGTGACCGCCCGGGAGCCCGGCTCGTGTTTCACTACAACGGCGAATGCCGGCGCTGGGACGACTTACATGACTTACATTCATGCGGATGTAACTACAGCAAGCCACAGCGCACACGCGCGCACACACTCCGCACAGTGTGCAGAAAGCACGCGTTTCTGACACTTTTCCGCGGCCGTAGGGCGGGGGGTCGCTGCTGCTGTCACCCCCGACGGGACTTCTAGCACTTATGTGAGCGGCAGCCAGGCAGGCAGGCAGGCAGGCAGGCAGCCAGCCAGCCAGCCAGCCAGCCCATCCAGCCCATCCAGCCATCCAGCCAGGCAGGATGGACTCTGGTGGAGGGGAGAGCGTCAAGATACTCCCTTCCTTCCTCGGTCCCCCAAGTTTCGTCATGCGATCCGCAATCAAAGGGTGGCGCGGACGGTGCCATTAGGAGCCGGCCGCGGTGAGGACCCCGTCAACCCCCAACGTCATCAGCCCCCTCTGAGGCCGCCGGGGGCGCCGCCTACCGGCAGACAAACAACAACACATTTTCCCTCGTTCTTTGCTGCCTCCACTACTACTATGACGTAGGATCAAAAAAAGATCGAGTTCTGCGCTTGCCCTGCCAGTTAAGACCCATATTCATCTCGAAAACTACGTAACAGAGGGATTCTGTTTTGGGGGCGTTTTGGTTGGGCATTGATGCAGTTTCGGAAGTGACATAACAGATTTGTAAAAAACACTTGATCTTTTTTGTGCCTCACAACTTCATTCTCACACAAAAAAAAACTTATTTTCCCTCAATACTTAAATACTGTCCTAAACGCCAAAGCGTTCGCCATGCCTGTCTTGTTCAGCACTCCCGGCACCTTTACTTAGGTTTATCGGACGAAAGGTTGATGATGTCTGCTGCTCCAGTCCGTTCGTGTCTGTTCCCATTCGTTCCTTGTGTTCCTTATCGGCGCTGAAAAAAAAAGTATCTTACATGAAAAACGACTTTTTCCCGCCCTCATTATCTTTCCTCACAGCAGCCGAGACTATCAGAAGAAGTTTGCCGAGTTAATATCATAAATCTAACACTCTTTTTAAACCCCTCGTCCGCGCGCCCCGCCGGACGAGTCGAAAACCCCATTAAACGCTTCGCTCTCCATATAAAGAAGTTTTACACCCGGTTTTTTGTTCTTTTTGTTGTTGTTATTCTGCTCTACAAAAAAAAAAAAAAGGGAGGGAGGAAGGAGCAGAGCGTGTATCTATAGCCAGCCAGCCCCACCGACCTAACGGAGGGCGAGCAGAAAAACTAGAGCAAGCGGAGAGAGAACACCTTGAAAGAATAAGCAAAGAACGAAAACGAAACGAAAAACAAAATGGGTGTATGTGGTCGTGGGGAAGAGGGGAAAGTAGAGGTAGGAGAGGAGGGGGTGGGGGTGGGGGCTAAGAGAAGGAAAGTGGAGCAAAGATTGCATGCATCGCTGGGCTCTATTGATCGTGGTCGGCATAATTGCTTACGGGGCGCTTAAGGGGTAAGTAGGCCCTTTAAACATTGACGGTGTGTGTGTGTGTGTGTGTGAGAGAGAGAGAGAGAGAGAGAGAGAGAGAGAGAGAGAGAGAGAGAGAGAGAGAGAGAGAGAGAGAGAGAGAGAGAGAGAGAGAGAGAGGGCGGGGAGGTTTACCGTGAGAGCAAGCAAAAGCAACAGTTTGTTACTTGCCGATAAGCTATGCGGCCGTTGGATGTAGGAGCGCTCGGCAGTGCGGCCAGCGTCTGGCAGTGCCCCGGCGGCACCCGGCGGCGGCCTCCTGGTCTCGGTCTCGGCCTTCATTTGGAATGGCTGCTGCTGCAGTGCGGGCGGCGGGCTGCGTACCGCAGGGCACACTCGAGTTAATGGGGCCGTAATACGTGTCAAGCTTTCCGGAAGTACGAGAAGGTTGGTCTTCTTTTGAAGCTGACGTTGATGTGTGCATAATCCCAGAGCGGCGCGGCCGCAGGGCAGCCATGTCTCTCTGGTCGAGCAAAAGAGGGCAGAAAAAAAATTCGGGGGGGGGGGGGAATGGTGGTGAGGGGAGGGGGGGGAACACACTCGACTACGACACGAGTCCGGCACCATCGACGCCGCCATCAAAGCCGTCATCGTCCTGCCGGAATGTAAAAACGTGATGGATTAGGAAGGGTGTGAATGCCGGGGGCCCCGCTAATCCCAATCAGAGCCCGGCGCGGAGCACAGACGTGTGATGGACTGGAGGGCTCTTGTCGTGCGCCGTGATCGAGTGCGGAGCGGCGGGGCGCGTGTTAGACGAGGGCGGGGCGGGGAGAGCGCGGCGCTGTGCCGACACGAGAGTGCCCCACTACAGAACACACACATCACCCCTATGCCGCCTCCGGTCCTAGCCACACTCTCAAAAATGAATGCTTGATTCAAAGCGATTTTGATGCGAATCTTGCATTCTTGTGGGATTTTGTTGATTTAAGAATCATCTTCGTACATCAACCGTCTGTATGCTTGGCACTAGCATATGATGCTTGAGGCACGTATTGTATTCTTGGGGCTAGCATATGGTATCCTTCAATCAAGCATAATATGCGTGTGGGATTTTTGGCGTTTCAAGCATGAAATATGCTTGACTTAAAGCATTTTATGCTTAAATCGTGCATTCATTTTTGAGAGTGCAGAGCCGGCCGGAGCCCCCACTGCGTCGCATGATCGAGTCCGGATCCGGAACCATCGGTTCTCTCCGGAGTTGGCATAGGTCTGCTTCGCACTTGGTTGCAATATAGAAGTTCGCTCAAATATGAAAATTTAAAAATAATAAAAAATGAATAAAAAAAAAAAAAAAATGAACGAGCTTAGCTTCCCAGGGAAGACAAGGGACAAGGCAGGCGGCCGCAGCGGGGCCGGGCGGGACTAGGCTGATTGATTGATGAGTTGACAGGCTCAGCGGCGCTCGGGGAGGGGAGCGTCACAGCGCCGCGAGAGAGAGAGAGAGAGAGAGAGAGAGAGAGAGAGAGAGAGAGAGAGAGAGAGAGAGAGAGAGAGAGAGAGAGAGAGAGAGAGAGAGAGAGAGAGAGAGAGAGAGAGAGAGAGAGAGAGAGAGAGAGAGAGAGAGAGAGAGAGAGAAAGAGAGAGAGAGAGAGGGAGGGAGGAAAGACGTCAAAGTCGCGAGGCTTCACTCCGCTCGCACCCTCTATCTCGCTGTGTTTATTTCCACGAACACGCGCGGAACGACGACGGCACCTAACGCCCAGGTTTGTGCGCACAGTATTCAGGACTGTGACGCACCTCCCACTTCGCCAAGCCACACGGCGAATATGCGGCGGCGTTGGTTGCGTTATCTTCCCAAGTAGCGCGGTGACTCCAATTTGCAAGTTTCTGGCCGTCACCGGATCCGACCGATCCGAGCCCACCTTGTCCCGGCAGGGCTGGCCGGAGCCCGGCCCGGAGGAGAGGAAGAGGGAAGACGTGTTCGATGTTGGTGGGGTATCGGGGTTGGTCATGACATTGAAGCGACACGGTTGAGGGGATGATCCACTACATCTCACTGCCCCCCTCCCCCCGCCGCAGACCGCGCGCTGTGGCGAGTCACCCCGTGGAGGGATATCTGGTGCGTCGTATCCTCCGGGCCACCATCCCCCCCCCCCTCCTCCTCCTCCCACACCGCTTCCTTTGCGAATCCCGGAGCCCAATCCCCTCGCGTTATCTCCGATATCAAAGCCAGTCGCCTCACGGGAATCAGCATAGCGCTCTGCTTTCAGCGCCCTCCTTCCTCCTCCCTCTCCCTCCCTCCCCGGCCCCTCTCTTTCCCACCACCTTGTCCTAGCCTAGTAGTGCTGCTTTGGCCCCCTCCTCCCCGCAGCCAAGGTCGTGTCGAGGGGGGAGGGGGGTGGGTCTGTGCGTGGCGTGTGATTTGAAGGGGGTGGGGGGATGTGTGTCAGCAGAGAGATAGAGAGAGAGAGCTAGCGAGAGAGCGCATGGGTGAATGACTGCCCCGGTTCAGGTGTCGGCACCGTCAAGGGAGCGGCACGGGGGCGGAGCGGAGCGGTGCAGCGGAGGACTGTGCGGAGGGGGGGGGGGGGGTCATGAGGGACGTCGACAGCGCCGGCCTGTCGCACGTGGACGGACCCGACTCCGACCGGTCTAATTGTGGAGACACTTGCTCACATGTCAGCAGACCCCGCCCTCATCGGCCGCTGTCCTATCCGTCGGCTTGTGTGCAAATAATTGAATCTCCATCTTCATGACGCGATGATTCGCTTCACAATGAAGGGACGGCGACAAAATAGCTGCAAAGGTCTGCTAGCCTATGTAGGTCAACAGTGACCTATGCGGTGTGGGTGTAGGAAGATTGGTGCCGTTGTCGTTGCAGAATGGAAGGCTATAAGGTGAAAATAGATCGAAATGAGGGTGGGAGGGAGGGAGGGAGAGAGAGAGAGAGAGAGAGAGAGAGAGAGAGAGAGAGAGAGAGAGAGAGAGAGAGAGAGAGAGAGAGAGAGAGAGTGATGGGAGAAAGGGGGAGGGGGGTAATGCGTCACCAAAGGGATTTACTAAATCCCTTTCCAGCGGATTAGTGAGTGGCAGTGAAATTAAGAATCATCCTTTGAATAGGCTCCCGGGCGGCGCCATGAAGAGCTGAATAGGAGTCGACCCCTCCCTCCCCTCCCCTCCCCTCTCCACCGGTCCTCTTATCCTATCACTTGAATCGGGGGGAAAGAGGGGTCCGAATGGACATGACGTTATTCCGTCCATATCCTGTTACCTGACTCCGCCCGGCCCGCAGCCTCCACATCGGAAATGGGGCTTCTGCCGGGCACGCGCGACGCCGCGGCGACAGAGAGAGAGAGAGAGAGAGAGAGAGAGAGAGAGAGAGAGAGAGAGAGAGAGAGAGAGAGAGAGAGAGAGAGAGAGAGAGAGAGAGAGAGAGAGAGAGAGAGAGAGAGAGAGAGAGACAGAGACAGAGAGGGAGAGAGAGAGAGACAGAGAGGGAAGGATAACAGGTCTCTGGGAGAGGGATGACGAAAGAGAAACGCAGGTCAATTAGTTTGTGTCCTTTCTCAATTTTTCCTTCCATACTCTTACGGTTATCATCGTTTTCTTTCGTCTACACTTTTCTTCTCGTGTGAGTCCCGCAGCTCTATGATAATGCGGACGGGCCTGGCTGTGTGTGCTGAGCACTCTTCAATGATGTACCCGGCCGAGTACATTGGAGGGGTGACAATATGAGTGTGAGGGACAGGGGAGCGGCACTCAGAGGGGGCGGGGGTGGGGGCGGGGGTGGGGGCGGGGGCCTGGTACAGAGGCACGTGTCCCGCCGGGCGCTGCGGGAGGTCCCGGGGGCGGGAGGTCCCGGTGGCGGGGCGCCGAGGGCAGGGCGCCGGGGGCGGGGGACGGGCCCAGGACGGCACGGGACGGCTCGGCCAGCCTTTTGTGTCGATGATTAATAGTAGCTTTACGTTGATGGATGGGATAGACCAAGTTGCTACACAGTCCCGGATCGAGCAGGAGACCCTTACGTCACCGCCCCGCTCTCTTCCCCTCCCCCAAACGCCTCATGCCACCGCTTCTCCCTGTCCTCCCCCTTTTCCATTTTTTTTTTCTTTCTCCCTTTCCATATGTGCCTATTCTACTTTCCCCTTGCGCACCCTGAGTCTGTCTCCCGACTGGAGAGCGAAGAGAAAAGAGAGATATAGAGCCAGAGAGATAGAGGGAGGGAGAGAGGATGAGAGCTGAGCCGAGGGAAGAAGACTAGCCGATTGCAGTTGCCTGCAGTTTCCGCCGTCTTTAAGTTGCCCAGCCACGCTGCAGTCGTCTGCAACATTGTAAAGCACAGGGGCTGCTGGCAGGGCTCACGGCTCGAGGCCTTCCTTTACACGCGCGCGCGCAAACACTGCACACAACAGACAAGCCTAAACATCACGCGCAACAAAATGATTAGTTGTCCGAACTCATTTGTTCTCTGATTTCGGGACAAGCTATAGCAACTTTTGTTGCAAACACCAACATTTGATTGCGCCGGAAAACAAGTGTGTTCCGTGAGGGAAAGAGAGAAACTATAGCTTTCTGCTCACACAACTAATTTTTTGCGGACTCAAGGATGTGTAAGGAATTGATATTCGCCCTTCCAGAAATCAACGAACAAATTAGTTCGGCCAACTAATCATTTTTGAGAGAGCTGTCCTCGTGGCATCCATGCACAGGCGCGCGCCCATACCTGCTGTGTGGTTTTGGTTACGTTGCGCGGCAAGTCGGCAGACACAGAGAAAACGTGTGGGAGCGAGAAGGGCGCAAGCGTGCGAGTGAGGAGTGAGTGTGAGAGAGATAAGTAGGGCCGTAGAGTGGGGACCGGCTTTCACTTTCCCGGCTAAGTGCCCTCCCATGGGGGCCCGTGGGGGGCCGTGGGGGGCCCACGTGGGGGGAGTGTGAAGGCACTTTGAGTGTGGACCGCGCGGACCGAGTCGCTCTTCTGAAAGAGCGCGCGCGTTCTCTCGCCACTCCCTTCCCCCCCTCCCCCGCCGTCGAAACGGAGCCAGCCGGCCGTCTCAACCGCGATGAATCCGCGCAGAACTCGCGCCGCACTCGCTTGCCCCTGTCATGGCGAGGGTAGGCCGACCCGCGGCACACGGCTGCTAGTGGCTGGCCTAACTCCCAGGGGCTCCAGCGGCTCCAGCGGCTCCAGCACTGCGGGTTCAAGTACCGCGACTTGTTTGCCTCCTCGGCACCAAGCGTTTGCCGCGGCCACCGCGCGACACATAGCCCTTGGCCGAAGTAGTCCACGCTCTGCGCGCTAGTAAGTCCTCTTGTGACCCCCTCCCCCCTTTCTCTGTCTCTCTCTCTCTCTCTCACACACACACACACACACACACACACACACACATACAGCCGCATCCTCCAGTCGGTAGCAGCACAACTCCGGGGGCCGCAGCCGGTTCCCTCTGGTCTGGTCCGGTCCGAGCCGTCGGGACGTCTATTGGCTACGAGCGGCCCAGCAGTGTGTGCGGAGAGAGAGAGAGAGAGAGAGAGAGAGAGAGAGAGAGAGAGAGAGAGAGAGAGAGAGAGAGACAGAGAGACAGAGAGACAGAGAGACAGAGAGACAGAGAGAGACAAGGAGAGAGAGAGTGGGTGATTCATTTCCAGCACCATTCAGTGTCTCCCTCCACTTCTATTTGGTCCTGCTGCCAGATGTACCGAGTACTGGTATAAAGAAGACCAAAAACAAGAAACAACTCATAGGGGATAGAAGCAACGAAATTAGCATTGACCTTGAAGGTCGGAAAAATTGTTGAAAAAATTACAAGAACAAGGCCCTCCGGTTCCGATAAAGTTATCGGGCGCTTGCGGCGGGGGCGGCAGCGGTGGCGGGAAACCAGAGAGGGCCTTCCCTCCCCTCCCCACGAGGGTCACTCCGCTCCCTGCTGCTCTTCGTGGTCTCCCCCGAGAGTGGCGGGGGAGGCAGGAGAAGGGTTCCGCCGGGTGGGGGGCGGCCTGTCCTCGTGCATTGTCACCACCCTTAGCGCCTATCCAACCCAATTTGAGTGTGTGTGTGTGTGTGTGTGTGTTTGGGCACCTTCTGGAAACTGGCCGACGCACACATAGTCTCTCTCTCTCTCTCTCTCTCTCTGACACACTGTCTCCCTCGCTTAGACACACACAATACACACTCCCACACACGATGCATGATAATTTCTCCGGTTGACTGGCACGGCGCTGCTCCAGATCCGATTGTGTGTGACGTGGCCGTGTGACAGGGACGGGGCCGCGGGGGCCGCGGGGGCCGCGGGGGCCGCGGGGGCCGCGGGGGCCGCGGGGGCCACCCGGGCCGCCGCTGTGACATGCGTGGCGTGCGGAGGCGGAGCGGCACATGCAAGGGGCCCCCTAGACAGGCACGGTGACGTAGCCCACCCGCGGAGGACCCGTCTGCGCCTCTGTGTGTGCGTGTGTGTGTGTGTGTGTGTGTGTGTGTGCACATCACACTGACTCTGAAATGTTTGATTCAGGCGCCTGTCTTGGTCGACAAGGCGTGGATTACATTATCAGTTCTCTGTTAACCGTACAGTACACAGCTGCGCTCCTATCGTGAGGCGATTGGGCGCGACTCTCTCTACTCTCTTCCCTTGCCCCCCCCCCTCTCTCTCTCTCTCTCTCTCTCTCTCTCTCTCTCTCTCTCTCTCTCTCTCTCTCTCTCTCTCTCTCTCTCTCTCTCTCTCTCTCTCTCCCTGACGTCGACACAACCCGTCCGCCGCTTCCGGTCGCGTTCCGCACCACAATAAGAGCACCGCAGCCACTGCTTCCGGGTCCACAATAAACCTATAAAGAGGAGCTATGCGCTGGGCCCGGCCCCGGCCCGACTCCTTGCCGGCTGGGGAATATATGTACTCCGAAGCAGGCGGGGCGGGGAGGGCCTTTGATGTTATCCCCCAGGGCGGCCCCGGCCCCGGCCCCGGCCCCGGCCCCGGCCCCGGCCCCGGCCCCGGCCCCGGCCCCGGCCCCGGCCCCGGCCCCGGCCCCGGCCCCGGCCCCGGCCCCGGCCCCGGCCCCGGCCCCGGCCCCGGCCCCGGCCCCGGCCCCGGCCCCGGCCCCGGCCCCGGCCCCGGCCCCGGCCCCGGCCCCGGCCCCGGCCCCGGCCCCGGCCCCGGCCCCGGCCCCGGCCCCGGCCCCGGCCCCGGCCCCGGCCCCGGCCCCGGCTCCGGCAGAGCCCCGCTGGCCGCGGCCCTGACCGTGCGGCCCAGATCTCCTCCTCCAGAGGCGGCTGGCTATAGCTCTCAAACTTAGCCCACAAAGCGCCAACGGCCCGCCCCGCCCCGCAGCACGCTGCCGCGCCAACGTGAGTGTGTTTCGGCCGCGCAGCGCACCGCTTTTATTCTCATACTCTGACGGGCCCCGATGGCATGCCTCCGGGCGGGCAGTGCGGGCAGTGGACACTACCCCTCATGGGCCGTGCGCAGCCGCGCGCCGTGTGGTGCGCCGTGCCCTGACCGGCCGGGCGGCCAAGAGTTACCGGTCCCACACACTATCGAGCTCCCGGAGCACCTGTCGCTGCGCGCTGCATGTAATGAGTGGCGCGTCGTGCTGTTGGCAGTCGGCTCACGTCCGCGGGGCGGGGCGGGGCGGGGCGGGGCAGGGCGGGAGGTGTGGTGAGGCACTGAGGCCCTCGGCCCAGCGCCCTCGTGGGAAGTGCACACATGGTCAAACAACTATCTGGACACACAACAACTGGATTTGGCTGCCTACCGCCGCTGCCGCACGGCGGGTGGGTGTGGCCCCCCCTGTTAGGCCCTCAGTGCGCGCGCGTGATTTCCCCCCCCCCCCCTCCCCCTAACGGCTCAACCCGAACCGGACGGACATACACGCAACTCTACGCGGACTCGGAGTGCGGCGAACCTGTGTAGCGGGGCGGGATGTTTGTGCCATTACCCTCACACACACACACACGCACACACACACACACGCACACGCACACACGCGCGTGCACGACACGCAGGCACACACGTAGATGCGCGCGCGCGTACAGCGAAGCGACCAGCAGGACGGGCTAAACACCACTTGAACCCCGCGGGGGAGTGAATGACTGCGTCGAGCTCATGTGACTTCACACAGCAAACCGAACACGCACACACACACACGCACACACACACACACACACACACACACAGGTTAAAGTTTTCGCTGCTGACATAATTGTCACCTCCCCCTACCCTTCTTTCTCTCCCCTTCCCCCCCCCCTCCCTTTACGCAGCCGTCCTCTATTACTTTTCAACCAAACGCGGCGCGCGTCGATACCTACACGACGACACCTCCTGTGTTCTGTGAGGAGACCTCCTCGCCCTCCCCCTCCCCTGCCCTCTCTGCCATGCCCTCTAGACAACTGACGCAATCTGGGGCAGACGGCCGTGCGCACGGCGCAGCGCAGGCCCGGCACGCCCCGGCACGGCCCGGCACGCCCCGGCACGGACCCACAGACAGCGCAGCAGGCAGCCGCTGACGCCAAAGTTTGGCGTGTGCCTCAAATGGAGAGTGTGACGGATGCTGGCTGGTGTGTAACTTTGATGGGATGATACACGATGACAACGGCGAACCTTTCGCAGCAGCGGCAGCAGCTGCTGGTCGTGCGTGATGCCGCTGCTGGTGTCGTTGCTGCTGCTGCTGCTGAGGCTGTGTGTTGTTGTTGAGCAGACTGTTCTGTTGTTTGTGTGTGTGTGTGTGTGTGTGTGTGTGCGCGTGCGTGCGTACGCGCAGCAGCCAGAAACTCCACTGTACTCCCGCCAGGCCGATACGATATAAACTCTGGCTGTTTCACTTCTCGCGGCAGCAAATCAGGTGCCGGAACGGCGGCGCGCGTAAAGGCAGTAAAATTCGAAAGGAAAAATAAAAAAATTGCGTCGGGGATCGTGCCTTATCTCAAGGGCATCTGCGGGGCCCAAAGACTGTCAGCCTGTCGTCTGCTGCTGCGTGCTGCGGTACCGCACAGGACCAGGACGACTCTTGCTTGATCGTGGAAAAAATTAGTAAAATAAAATAAAATGGAGGACGTATCGGGGTGTTGAACCCGGGTTCACGACTTTGGTAGCAGACACGGTACGCATGCGCCACGGATCAGCATCTTATCAGTGGACTCCGGTGTAGTGCGCATTCCTGCGGGTGTCATGGACCCCTCTCCCCTCTCCTCTACCCCTCTCCTCTTTTTCCTCTCCTCGCACTCTCCGTGCCGTGCGTGCGGAATTTTCTCAATATGTTTGCCCGTGATTTACGAAGGAACACCAATTTTCCTGTCACCGCGTTACAAAGCGGCCTCCAAACTCGTGTGACACAAAGAGCAAAAGTCCCGCGCGAGAGGCGGCAAGGGCAGGGATGGAGAGGGGAGGGGAGAGGGGAGGGGATGGGAGAGGGGAGGCTTGTCTCCGGTCGGAAATCACCGCTTTCACTCCCAAAATTGGCAATCACTTTCGACTTTGATGGTGGATGTTTATTTCGGAGAGGGAGGGGGGAGAGAGCGAGAGGAAGTGAATGTGAGTGCGCGTGAGACCGAGAGAGATGGAGAGTGATGGAACGAACACAGAGCGGGGGATCCCCCGCGGCCACCGAGGGCGGAGAGCAGTTTCCGCGAAAAGGTGCGTTTCGCGCCGGCCATAGGTGCACACTGTGCACAGGAGGGCGGGAGACAGACAACGGCTTTCCGTCTCTCTTCCCCGGACCCCAATTACGGACAGGATCCCCGTGTTTGAACACACACACCCGGGCCAGCAGCAGTTGCAGCATGTGCGGCGGCGGGGGCTGCGGCTGCGGTAGCGGTAGTACAGTAGGCAGCGGCGCTATAGTCGGCACCTAGCTGCGAAACGAGCTCAAACTTCTGCCCCAACATTTCGCAACTCGGCATAGCGGAAATCCAGCCCCCGTCCCCTTTCTCTCCACAAGTCCCTCCCCCCCCCCCTCCCCGCCCCTCCATCCCGGCCTCTCTGCACACAGAGCGCGCACGTCCCGCAGTAACAACAAGGCAGGTGAGCGCGAAAATGTGCGCGTCCGCCGGCCATTGTCTTATCTCCCTCACCCCTCTCTCTCTCTCTCTCTCTCTCTCTCTCTCTCTCTCTCTCTCTCTCTCTCTCTCTCTCTCTCTATATATATATATATATATATATATATATATATATATATATATATATATATATATCTCACACACGCACACACTCACCCCACATGGCGTACGTGTGAATGATAACATGATAGGCGACCTGGTTTGGCGGCAAGTGTACCGAGGGACCGAGGGGTGCATATAGCTAAAATACTAGATCTTTTTTATTTTCGAACGACCCAATCGTGGGTGCGGGCTGAGCATTCGTTTGGGCTCCCAAATTTGTCCACACTATCGAACACGGAATGTTTAGCCCGATCCCTTGACCAGTTCGGGCGGGGAAAAAATCCAGCGCTAGAAGCACTAAAGCAGGTCGTCTTCGTTGTAATAAATAACACTTGACAGGAAACACTATGTAAATTTTTACTTTCTCGGTGAAAATGAATGGAAAGGGGTCCGCGCAAATTACTCGAGTAAAAAGGCGGAACAAAAACTTAAAGACTAAAAGGAAATCCCTCACACCCTTGTTATTTATTTTTGGGTGATATTGGGAAAGGATGAGGGTAGGGATAGGAATGCTTTGGACACCCTCTCATAGGTGCCCGCAGCCGGGATCGGTTGTACCGGATACCCTCTCATAGGTAACGAGTAACGGGCCTTCGGGGTGCTCTCTCATTAGCACCCCTAGAAGCCCTCAACCGGGGATCGAACCCGAGGCGGCCGAATGGGAAGCTGCGCATCAACCCACTCGGCTACCAGGGGATCTGGAGACGGCCGGGGATACCGCGGCCTTTAAATGGCACACGAGACAACGAGGGGAAAGAAACGTGTTCGAGATTTACGAAAAAAGGCGCGTCTCCCGCCGGGTGACGAACCCCGGACCCCGGCCTACTTGTCCGACTGAGACGCTGCGCTCTTGACCACTCGGCTACCAGAGACTCGTGTGAGCGCAAGCGAAAAGAGCACCATTTCACCCACCCGTGCGGGGTACCGGCTCCAACCAGCGCGCAGAGAACTCGAATACGCCCAGTTGGCGTCAATAGGCAAATTAATGGACAACTATACTAGTTTCTATAGGCAACGGCGCAAGGAATTAAAAAAAAAAAAACTTTCGAAATTTTCCCCAGCTATCGGCCTGTTTTTTACTCGTTCTTTACCAAACCACATATACATATTCACATATGTGGGTAAGATGAACGAGTATTGTACCGGGTAGGTGTGTAATTTAGTCGGTCACTTTCAGCTGTGAAAGTACAACAGCTGCAAATGAGTGTGAGGTATCATTTTAAAGGTCGTGATCCGATGACAAAAAAATGATAAAGGTTTTTTTTTGTTGTGTATACATTTTTAAAAGAAATTTGTAATATAAAGTTTTGATAGGTTATAAAACGCGAAGGGAGAACATAAACTGAATTTTTTTTTGTAGAATTTAGAGAGAGGTTGAGCATCTATCGAATTTCAATGGAAATGCTGAAAAGTTTCATACTTTTTTTGGAAAGAAATTTTTCTTCTAAGTCCCAAACCTTGGAAGGACGTTGGTGAGGTGGCAGCTAATGGAACTAAGATGACCGATACAGTGTCGCCATCTAGCGGCGAAACTAGCGCCACTAGCGCCACTAGCGCAACTAGCGCCAACTACGACGGGAGCACGTAGCCAAGGGATAAAACAAGGTCCTGTCGCGATGGATTGTCGGAATGCGAAATAGCTACGAATGAAAGAAACTGGCATTCCAACCCAAAGAATGATGGTTCGAAGTCAACATGGCAAAGAAAAAATTGAATTTATAATGATTTTTTTTGTGAAACAATTTGAATAAACTTTTGGTGACTGGAAGTTCGATTTGGAGAAAAATAAATCTAAAGAGACTTGCGTTGCCATTAAAATATGTATTTGAGTGGGAGATATAAACTTAGATTGTTTTTAGTATTAATCACCTTTTTTAGACTGTGGGTTATTTTAAATAAATATACGCTAAAAGGAAGGTGGGTACGATGTGGAATGGGAATGGAGTGTAAGGTCACAAAGCACAGGACATGTCTTTTCTGCACAAACAGGGAAGGCCAGGGAAGGCCGCCATGACAACACAGACGAAGGACTCAACGCGCAGGCGCGTTATGTAGCGGGTACCAACTGTTGGGACCCGAAATCCTCTACAGTTCTCCGAAGTTGGTAGCGCCATTTATTTGGTTGGACTCAAGTAAGATGTCAGAGATGGTGTGTTGATAATGATATTTAGCCACTACAGCCGAGCGAATGTGCCTAAGGACACTTCTGTTGTTCGGTTTCCGAACTAAGAATACACACTAGCGTTCCTCCTGGCCGTGGGCGGAACTACGACGCCAAAGATGGTTGTGTTGATGACGACACCTAGCGGCTACATTTGTAACCATGTGACCACACCCCTGGTTGCCGGTTTCCGAACTAAGACCACGCACCCACTAGCGTTCCTACCGGTTGTGGACGAAACTAAGATGGGGGAATGCCGTGGAAGAAGAGTTTTTTTCCTGGCATAAAATTCGAGGAAATTGAATGGTATAAAAATGAAGTAGATGTGTAAAGAACGAGCACCATTTACACCATTTTTAATGGTTCATTGTCTTCTTGTTTCTGTTCTTCCGCGGTGTGTGTTACAGCGTGGCGGTGACGCTGCACCCCGCGGCCTAGTAGCCTCTTAGCACCGCCATCTCACCCCTTGCCAGGAGCGCCCTGGATGCCCTGGAGGCCCTGGAGGCCGAGGAGGCCGAGGGAGGGCCCGCGGCGGGCCCCGCACCCCACTCCAGCCCTCGAACACGGTGGCGGCGGCCAGGATGGCAGGACCATCTCATTCTTGGTCGTAATAAATTGAATACTGAACGACGCACTATTTCAAAGCCAACGCCTGCGCGCGGCGCAGTTCGTGAGGGGCACTACAAGGAGTGTCTCTCCCCTACGCCCTTCTCCCTCCTCTCTCTCTCTCTCTCTCTCTCTCTCTCTCTCTCTTTCTCTACCAGCGCTTCATCTCTCTGCAACGACCCCCCTTCCCTCGTATGAACGCTTTTGCGCCGCTGCCGACTGCTCTTTCTGTGCCGTTTACCCGGCTTGTGCCGCCGCCGACAGAGCTTGTTCTTTTCCCGTTTTTCAACCCCTTCCCTTCTCTCTCTCTCTCTCTCCTCTCTCTCTCTCTCTCTCTCTCTCTCTCTCTCTCTCTCTCTCTCTCTCTCTCTCTCTCTCTCTCTCTCTCTCTCTCTCTCTCTCTCTCTCTCTCTCTCTCTCTCTCTCTCTCTCTCTCTCTCTCTCTCTCAGTCTGACCTCGCCTGCAGTGCAGAGACGATCTCCCGGCGGAGGCAGCAGTGAGTCTCTTTCGGTCGGACTGCATCGTATTTTTGGTGGGGGATGGGAGGTGAGGTGAAGGGGGTGCTCCAGCCATCACTCAAGTCAAACGAAGCGATTAATCCCCCGAGAGCATTATCCCCACCCCCCTCCCCCTCCACCTGTCAGTCCGATGGTAGCGTGTGGGTAGCATGTAGCAGACACCACGCCGGTAGGAACAATACAATCTTCCCACCAACAATTCTACTCATTTATTCGTGCTCAGTGGGGAGCGATTACGAAATGTTAATGCTCGCGATGGTTATTGATGAAAACTTCCCATATACACATATGATCCCACCTGTGAACTGAGGCCTTACCTGTTGTCACTCCATGGCCACGGATGAAATTCGGGGCCTCTTTTCAGCGGCAAAAGCAGCGACAGCAGCTTCTTACCTGATCTTACTGCCCGCCGCATGGCCACAAAAGTGGGCTGTGTGTGTGTGTGTGTGTGTGTGTGTGTTTCAGCCACAACAAGTGGACCGCCCAGCACAAGGGAGGCTTGCTGGAGGTAGTTGTGGCGGTGACGGAGGGAGGGCGGAGAGGGGTACCCACAATGGTTGGTTCGGCCTACCCTGCAGCCCAGGCCGTGCCGTGCAACCCTAAGAGCCAAACACACACACACACACACACACACACACACACACACACACACTCACGGGCGTGTGATAGACAAAGATCTGATTACCAGGGCAGTGCCAGGTCCGTGTTTGCACCCGGGCTGCGCCTCGTCACACCGGCCCTGCCTGCCCGGCCTGGGCCGTGCGCTGTGCCCCCGCTGGCTGCCCGCCCGTTCCCACACACCCCGGCCAGGCCATGCGTCGCCCCTCTGCGGCGGGGGGGGGGGGGGGGGTAGCGGGCGGGGTAATTGCCCCGAAAATTAACCCCAGGCTCGGAGTTGACTTCCGCTGCTTCCGCCGCCGCAGTGGGGGCCGCCACGGGGGCCGCGGGGGCCGCGGGGGGAGTAGTTATGCACCTGCACGGCGACGTCCGGCGACACCGGGCCGTCCGAGACAGCACCTATGGGAGTGTGAAGCGCCCCGACCCCCCGCAGGGACCCCCCCCCCCCCCCCCCCCCCCAGCGCACAGGTAATGGTACCTGCATCGGCTGCCGGTACGGGAGTTACGACCTCGTTACTGGCGGCGCCGCGTGGTAACAATTACCTCTTCTGGTCGTTGCCCCCTCCGCCTCACGGCTGCCGCCGCCGCCGCCGCCGCCGCTGTGCTACTCTGCCACCCGTTAGCGCTGCCTGTCTACATAACGACGTAACTCACCGCGAGTTTTCTCATCCGCCGCGTGGACGAAATTTGTGAACGGGTCCGGAGGGTTATAATCACCCTGCTCTGGCTCTGCGGTGCGGCAGGAGTAGTGAGAGGGGGGAGTGAGAGGGGGGAGTGAGAGGGGGGAGTGAGAGGGGGAGGGGGGGGGGGAGGGGTCACCGGGCCACGACACCTGTGCGCCCGGACACACCGCCGGCCGGGGCATTGTGGTCGCGGATAGAATTTCGCTCCGGGGCCGGTATTGTCCACTCCAGCGACCATTGTCCTGTAATCAGGAGCCGGCGCCAGGTGGTGGAGTGGTAGGGGGGGGGGGGTCGTCACGCCGGGGAAAGCAGGGGGCAAAGCCACCTTTGATGGGGGAGATTGGGCCGCTAATGCGAGGAGCTGGTGCCTCTCTGAGGGCTGCGGCACAGAGAGACCTCGATAATGTGTCACATCATCTCATCTCATAGTGCCGTGCCGTGCCGCCGTGCCGTGCCGTGCCGTGCCGTGCCGTGCCGTGCCGTGCCGAGCCGTGCCGAGCCGAGCCGAGCCAAGCCAAACTGTGCCGTGCCGAGCTCTCCTCGATTCAGCAGAGACAGCAGAAAAATTAACTCGAATCAACTGACCACAATTTTTGATATCACTTCAACAACGTTTTGAGACGATTAATCAGTTTCGGGTCGTCACATCGATTTTTACATTTCATTTTCCGGATTGTGATCTCTCACAAACAGTTTTTTTAAATCCTCTCATTTGGCGCGCGTGAGGCTGCGGACTTTGTGGTCTGCATTCGTGAGAGTGTGGGCGTTGGGCGTGCGTGTGAGTGTGTGTGTATGTGTGACTATGTGTGTGTGTGCATGTCAGGGAGAGTAAGCGACGGCGCAGCCCGCGCAGGAAATGAACTCGAAGCAGGATGGCGGTGCGAGTGCGTGGGAGGGAGATGGACCGAGTGAGGACTGTGAGGGGGAGGAGGAAAGAAGAGCACAAGCGCAAAGTCCGGACGCGGCACCACCGCCTCTTTCTCCGTTGGATTGCGTCTGTCTCTGTAAAGATCAGGTGTGTGTGTGTGGGGGGGGGGGGGTGATAGAAAGAAGAACAACTATAACCGCGGAGGTGCACAGCGGCAATTTTGACTTACCTACTGTCTTTAATCAGCTCACAACAGAGGTTTCCAGACTTAGAAACGGAAGTTGCAAGGAACAAAAACTCTTCCAGACCGGAAACTTTCGGGGGCAGGCATAAGAAACTTGAACAGTGTTATGAGTGAATGTGGTGTTTAGTTCCCATGTTTGGCGAGGCCCTTGAACATCAATATTTCTCATACCTGTTCTCGAGAGAACTGGAAGTGCTTTTGGAACGTCCGTTCCAAATCTCATTGGAAACCTGTATTCTGTGTGCGCCGGGGAGAGAGGGGAGAGAGAGAGAGAGAGAGAGAGAGAGAGAGAGAGAGAGAGACAGAGAGAGAGAGGCAGAGAGACAGAGAGAGAGAGAGAGAGAGAGAGAGAGAGAGAGAGAGAGAGAGAGAGAGAGAGAGTAGTGGTTTAGTGCACACGTCCAATATGGTATTCCGCTAATCAGCGCGTGTGGGCGGGCCAAGTAATCAAGAGCTCCATTATGCGTGCGCTGCAGAAAGCAGAACCAGGTAGGCTAATGGCGGGGCGCAGCGCGGCGTGTTGTACGCCCCTGACATGGCGTAGTACCAGTACCACACGGCGCCCCCCGGCGCAGTCGGCGCGCATTATTCCGTGTTTCAATAACAGAATAATAACAACAAATATTATGCGAACAAAGCAGCAGCAAGCCGAATAATGTCACGCCCCCCCCCCCCCACCTTCGACAAAAAAAACCGTTCAGGGTATGGCGTCCATGGCCAAAAAGGGAGCAAGTCGCGAAAGTGGCTAGCACGGACGAGGAGGTATGGAGTCGGCATGAAGAAAGCGTTTTGGAGGAAGGAGGTGGGCGTGGCTGGGCGTGGCAGCCAGATATCGGCCGACGGCGGAGACGGAGCGTATACTACAAACGGAAAGATAGGCTTATACACCGGATGGATCCTTTGGCCCCAGTGGCACGTTTGGAAAGGGGGGGGGGGGGTGGCACGCCGCCTCCTTCTCTGATAAGGAAAAGCGGCGACGGGCTTCCGAGTAGTAACAGTGAAAACGGCCGCGACGTCGTCTGCTGCGTCGTCTGCTGTTGTTGTTGTTGATGTTGTTGCTGCTGCGGAAGGCAGCTCTCTCTCTCTCTCTCTCTCTCTCTCTCTCTCTCTCTCTCTCTCTCTCTCTCTCTCTCTCTCTCTCTCTCTCTTGGACGACCTCCCTCCTATCCTATCGCCCCCGGATCTCCCCGCCGGGCACGGCACGGCGATGTTGTACCGGTGAGACAAAAGGAGGGATTATGGTAGTCCGCGCAGGCTGTTTCGGACCTTACCTCCGGAGGATGCCGCCCCCGCCAGCCCCCGCCGCCCCCGCCGCCCTCCAGCCACCCCTACATTTACCTTCGGGGGCTCAAGTGGGAACGGCGGCACTCTTGCAGGAGTATCCACCGTGGTGAAACGCCACTCAGACCCTTCAGAATGAGAAGACCAGCTGTTTGTGACCCTGTCTGGCACATCATCAAGCCTGTGTTCTACTTTGGTTTTAGTAAGGCGCCTTCTCCCGTGGTCATGGTTATGACCACCTTCACGAAGGTATGATAAATCCAGTATAAAACAAAAACAAAATGTCAGACGCTCTGTCGACTTTTGAGAGATTGGCCGAACATCTACTGCAATTTCTTCCGATCGAATGCGAAGGAAAACGAATTCACGTCTTCAATTTCCGCTTGGTCGATTCCTCTTTTAATTTTGAGAGTGTTCCGGAGGTGCAGTAGGGGCACTTGCTGACTGGCTTTACGGAGGCCCCGGCCGGCAGCTTACGGCCGCGGCAGTGGTCACGGGGCCTCCCGGCTGCTCCCGGCCGAGGCCGAGTCGTCGGCCGGGTGTTAAGGACGGTAACGGCGGCCAACGACGACCTCGCCAGCACCGGGAGCGCGGCCCGGCCCCGGCCCCGGCCTCGGCCCCGTTCTTTAAAGAGGATAGCAGTGGTTGTCGGCGTCCCGGCCCTCCACGACCGTCCCTCGGTGCAGTCCGCTACGACACCAGCAGCCGGAAACAAAACACAAAAACAAAAAACGACAACAAAAAAAAACGACGCACTAGCACAATTTCTAGTGAACAGGTTCTCGTTTCCAGGCCGGCCGGGACTGCTGGGTGCTGCTGATGGCTGTCCGGGATGATGATCATGACGAGGCAATGATGGCTGCCGTGGCAGACCGCCGGAACGCGGCAGAGAGGCGCTCCGGCTGCGGGGGGGGCAGGGGGGGCCGGGGAGCTGCGGGGATCGGGGGCTGCGGGGGCGCGGGGGCTGCGGGGGCCGGGGGCTGCGGGGGCCGCGGGGCTGCGGGGCCTCGGGGCTGCGGGGGCCGCGGGGCTGCGGGGGCCGGGGGGCTGCGGGGGCCGGGGGGCTGCGGGGGCCGCGGGGCTGCGGGGGCATGGGGGCTGCGGGGGCAGCCGCAGACCGAATCACTCACGGGAATCCCTCCGCCCCAACAAAATCCGACCTTGACTTGCACGATCCACTGTGTCCGGCCAGGTCCAGTAAAACCGGGAGCGCGGGGCCTCGGAACCGGCCCTCAAACTGCCCTTGCTGAGGGGGGGGGGAGGGGGCGGGCCGGGCTGGCCCTTCCTCCTGTCCTTTCGGACCACTTCGGACGGCTGCGCACGTGGCACACACGGGGCACGCACGCGGCACGCACGCCCACATCCACGCACACAGCCACGACGCACTCGCACGCAAGGATTCCGGCGCCGCACATACCGTAAACGGACCACTGCGCCACGCCACGCCGACGCGTGCGTTGATTGGCCTGCCTGTTTGGTATGGCGAGCACGCACGCGCACACACACGCGCACGCACACACACACACACACACACACACACACACACACACACACGGACCGGAGACGGCTTGATTCCACACCTGTCCCAACCTTATCACCACCGAGCGTGGCGCAGCAGAACCCACTCCTCAGGGGCCGATGTGTGTGGTGGGCTGATCTTCCATACATTGCGGGGTGGGAGAGAGAGACAAAGAGAGAGAGAGAGAGAGAGAGAGAGAGAGAGAGAGAGAGAGAGAGAGAGAGAGAGAGAGAGAGAGAGAGAGAGAGAGGGAGAGAGAGAGAGAGAGAGAGAGAGAGAGAGAGAGAGAGAGAGAGAGAGAGAGAGAGAGAGAGAGAGAGAGAGAGAGAGAGAGAGAGAGAGAGAGAGAGAGAGAGAGAGAGAGAGAGAGAGAGAGAGAGAGAGAGAGAGAGAGAAGAGAGACAGGCAGAGAAAGAAAGAGAGATTGGTCTATTTGTCGTGCACACACAGAAACATGCCGCCGCTCTCCACTGAAGCGAAACGTCGAGAATCGGCGGGAAAAAAATAAGAATAATAATCCTGTGTGGCAAGGTTGCGCTCTGGTGTAAAAGCTGTGCCGTTGGCGCCCTGCAGCCGCAGGGTAGGCACGGCGCTTAACAGAGCTGTCGGGCGGGCCTGCCTACCCGGCGGCTCGCAGGCGCTATACCCTCAACATGGAGAGAGACAGACGACAGAACACGCGGCCAGAGTGGTTTCGTTTTATGGAGGAGGGGGGGGGGGGCTATGGGGAGAATGTCCGGGTATTGTCTCGCGTCAGTATGAATAGCAGGGCTGCCGCCGAGGGGCTTAGAAACCCGTATGTGCGCATGTGCGCGCGCCGCGTGTAGGTGTATGTTTCGTGTGTACAGTATTTTCCTGCTGGCCAAGCTTTCATAATTAACGATCGCATCGTTTCCATTACGCTTTCATCGGGACGACATTTCAACTTAGTGAGAAAGCATCTTGTCAGTGACTGTAGGGCAGTCACTCTGACTGGCTTTTTTACAAGCGCTCGGTTAGGTTACGACGTTGCTAAGGGTTAAGATGAAAAGGTTATTTTTTTTATCAAATAGTGTGTGGGGGGGGGGGGGGGGGGGGGGGGGGGGTGAAATCCCTCATCAGTCGGCCAACATGGAATTAGCTTTCTATGATTGAATAGCCTCGCCAGGTGTTGCATCAGACTGCCGCATGCCTTGCTGTAGTGTAGGCCCACCTCTGGCCTGCTGCCTGATTTTATTCGATTTGACTGCGCTCCTCCTACCGTACTCTCTCTCTCTCTCTCTCTCTCTCTCTCTCTCTCTCTCTCTCTCTCTCTCTCTCTCTCTCTCTCTCTCTCTCTCTCTCTCTCTCTCTCTCTCTCTCTCTCTCTCTCTGTTCAAAAAAGGAAAAAGGTCTGTTCTGCAGGGAAATCGATCCTATCCGGTCTCCAGCAGGCATCAGCGGCGACTTGCGGGCTAAAAGAGGAGAGAAAGGCGATATAGGGCGAGAGGAGAAGAGGCTCAGACACAATCACCAACATCTCCTCGATCTCGTGCGAAAGAGAGAGAGGGAGATAAAAAAAAAGGAGCACAAACCGAGTAGAGAGAAAAGGTAGCGGGGATAAAAAGAGACGCGTGCCTGCGCACGCATTGAGTGTGAGCAGGAGGGTAAACGTAAATAAAAATTTGCATGGGTGTTGCCGCTTGACGTTTTGACGTTCACCCCTTCCTTGTGCGAGAGAGCGAGATAAGAGCAGGCCTGCCGGTTCCCTTCTCTCTCGCTCTGCCTGCTGGCTCCCGTAGCCCACAAGGAGCACACACTCTGCAGCTTGCGCCACACCACGCCACGCCTCCGTGCCCCAGGGGCCAATGGAGCGGTCAATATTGACCCCCAGCAGCCCCGGCCGCCTGACGCCACACTACACACCCACACCTACGCACCCCGCACGCTGGCATGGCATGGCCACGAGCCACGGGACTGATCCCAGCGCCTCGCCCGGCTCGGAAAAGTTTGCCCAGCTCAAACTTTTTCAAGTTCCAATATTATCGGTGCTGCTGCTAATTGGGGCGAGGTGAGGGAACCATGGCTTTTCGCGGCAGGCTGACACGACGTCAACAAATTGGACCAGGAGTTTTTTTTCCCCCGTTATGTATACATAGTCTGGTCTTGGTGCAGTTCTATACAGCATGGATTCTCTGGGGAATAAGAAGGAGGAGGAGGAGGAGGGGGGGGGGCAGAAAGAAGAAGAAAGGGAAAGGGATGGGAAGAAAAGAAAGAGGGCAGTAACGAGGGGTGAGGTGAGGGGAGGGGCGGTGCGGGTCGGACACATCCGCACCCCCATCCATCTTGCCATTGTCCATCGGCTGTCGATGCGGCGGAGGGGAGAGCTTCCTAAACACTGGGCCGCGTGTGTGACCCGGCGGCCCCAGACCGCCCCAGACCGCCCCCGAGGGACCGCCCCCGAGGGACCACCCCCAGCGAGAAACCACCCCCGAGAGGGACTGCGTTATCTGTGCCGGACTATCATAATTATTTCACGCATTCCGTATTTCAATCGGCCCGTCTCCCGCTGCCCCCCACCGCTGACTGTCCTGGTGATGAGCAATCCCGTAATTTCAGCGCTTCTCCGCCAGCATCGTGCCACACTTGCCGTGCCGGCTAAGGCGCCGTTCTCACATGAGCAGTATCCCGGGTTCAACTCTCGCCTCCGCCTTCAACTTGTTACTTTGCGAGTGACCGAAGGATTTCGGCGGGACGGTCTGCGCAGCGAGGACTTTCTAGCCCTGCTTCCCCCACGGGCACTCCCTCGGGGTACTGAGGGGGGCTGTGGGGGCCTCAGTCTGGCCTTGCGCTGCCGCTGCCACCAGCACCACGGTCATGGTGTGTTACTGACCGCCTGCACACCCTACTCGCCGCCACGCCGCCGCTTCGCTGCTTCGCCGCCTCGCCACTACGCCGCGCCACTGCGGTCATATTGATTATGGAGCTCAGGTCGGATATCTCGGCTCGGGGTGGGGCGGGGAGGGGCTAGGTTGGGCCAGGTTAGGGCTCCGTGGCGCGCGCTGTACTCCGCTCTGCTCCGCTCCCCCACCCTGCTCCTGCTGATGCATGGGGAGCGCTCCTCAGTCAGCCCCCGCCGCACCAGCTTTGCGGATATGTTGAGGGCGGCTGTAGGTGTATGCGGGGCTGCGGATAGCGGCGCGGTATATAGGGCGGCACAGGAAGTTAAGGGGGGGGGGGCACAAAGGCGAGGAGCGACGGCAAGGGATCGCCGCGCTGCAGGGCCGCGTCATTAATTAAGATTTAATTGGGTTGTTTGGTTTGTGGCGGTGGTGATGTAGCAGCAGCCGCGCCCGGCACGGCCCACGGCCCGCCTGCTTTATTTCACAAGGCCCTTTGGTATGTACAGTTGTGTGGCCCTAGAACAGCCGCCTCCGCGCCGCGCGCCCTAACTGAACTGGCTGCTGCCGCGCTGCTGCCGCTGCTGCCGCTGCTGCCGCTGCTGCCGCTGCTGCCGCTGCTGCCGCTGCTGCCGCTGCTGCGCTGCTGCCGCTGCTGCCGCTGCTGCCGCTGCTGCTGCGCTGCTGCTGCGCTGCTGCTGCTGCTGCTGCCGCTGCTGACTCTGGGCGCCCGGGGATGGCCGTGGTCGGGAGGCTGCGGCGGTGGCGGGGCGTAGCGCGGTGACCGATACATGTGGGGCGGTGTGCAGCGGCTGGAGGTCACCGGTCAGCCCACAGCGGGGCAGTGTTCATGTACCCCACCGCAGAGCAGCCCAGCAGCGCTCACGGCCAGGTTGACGTCCAGGCTGACGGGGTGCGCCGCGCGGTTAAGTATCAAATCCCGATAAGGGAAATCACCAGAGCCGCAGTAAAAGTGGGGCTGCGGGTCTGGTGGCGGGGCGGGGCGGGGCGGGCGCCGGGAGGCACGACCGGCCGCGCCGCCGACCAGTGCGATGGGCTGCCTACCCTCCGACCGGCGGGCGCTCCTCGCGGCGCGGGACGGACACTGTAAACCAACCCGCGGCCCGCTCGCTTTTGGGCCCACACCGGCGCTGCTGGACATGACACTTCACGGAAACCCATCGGCCTGCAGCCGACGCACTCCCCGTTGAGTAATGTATGATGTAACGCCTATCTCTCTCTCTCTCTCTCTCTCTCTCTCTCTCTCTCTCTCTCTCTCTCTCTCTCTCTCTCTCTCTCTCTCTCTCTCTCTCTCTCTGGGCACTCTGCACGCTCCCTCTCCACTCGACGCGGCACCTGTTGAGGCGTAAACGTCAACTCGTACATTCGCATCCACTGCGGCTCATTCTGCCATAGCTAGGGCCCGCCGGCCCGCCGGCCCCTGCCGACGGCCGCGACAAAAAGTCACCATTGCCCCGCTCGAGGCCGCGAGGCCGGGAGGCCGGGGGGCGGCAGGTCAGGCCCTTGAAAATGGCACGCGAGTCCCGCCGTCACCAATTTGCTCGGTATTTGAACCCGCGAGTGACCTCGCGCACTCGGTGATTGCGCAGCGGGCGCGGGGAGCGACACTGAAACACAAAAGGGGGTTAACAAATCAGCATACGAGTGCTAAGGAAGTATTTCATTCTCAGCGTTGAGTCAGAGCAGCTGGTATATATAGGTCATCGCGCACAATTTCGCGTGTTGGCCCTACAAACGCACATCAAGGACCGGAGTGTTGTGAGCACACACGGGACTGTAGGCACGCCCCCCCCCCCCCCCCCCCTAGTACAGGGCACACGCAGCACGAACGTATCGGCAGGCCGGCACTGCCGGGTCACACCACAGCAGGACCACCGGCAGGGAGGGAGGGGGGGGGGGTCATATAACCCCCCACCGCAGCCCCCCCCCTCCCCTCTCCCACCCAGCCTGTGCGGCGCGCACTGGCGTCGGAGCCACTGCAGGACACACCTCCATGAAATTTTGAGCGGGCGTCTTTTTACGGAATCTGAGTCATTTTCTTGCGGTCCGCGCGCCTGCTGGGCTCTGCGGGGGGTCTGGCCGGGGTTCTACCGTGCGGCCCCTGTGGCGGCCCCTGTGGCGGCCCCTGTGGCGGCCCCTGTGGCCGGACCCTTGCTTGGTCAACTCGACCCGCCGTGACCTTGGCGACACACACTCACTGCGGGCCATGCAGGGCTGGGCTCCGGCCCTGGCGCTACGAGTAAAGTTGCTGAAGAACGCCCTGTCCACGAAACTACTTCTTAGACTTTCACGCTTACGGCACAAAGGCTGTGCACGGGTTGAATTAAAAACACACACAAAAATACAATTTTTTTTTAAATCACGTAAAAAACCAAAACTACTTTCTGACGGATTTAAAAAAACACGTTTCCCTCTACTTTTCAGCGTGGAGAGACCCCTTCTGTTTTGCATCTCCGCAGCGCGCAGCGCCCGGATGGACTCATCTTTTAAAATCCGGTAACGAGGGTCATAATCGCATCCAGGGCAGAGCTGCGAGAGAGTGACAGAGAGAGAGAGAGAGAGAGAGAGAGAGAGAGAGAGAGAGAGAGAGAGAGAGAGAGAGAGAGAGAGAGAGAGAGAGAGAGAGAGAGAGAGAGAGAGAGAGAGAGAGAGAAAGCCTCGCCAAAGCCCGCCCCTGACACCCTGACACCGCCAGGCAAGTGGCCCTCAACGAATTAATTAAGGGTGGTGCATCTGCGTGGACCTGGGTGCCGACGGGAGTTTAGACGGCGGCAGCGTGAGGGACAAAAACAACAACCGGCTTGCCACAACTCGAACCCTGTCTTGAACGCAGTATACCCGTTTGGAGCACCTGAGAAGTAAACGCCCGGAAACCTTTATGTTTACCAAAATTACCGGTTTGGGTACTTTACTTACGGTATGGCTCTGAAATCCCAGAGAATAGAACACCCAAATTCTCCGCAGCGCCAAAATCCTTCACTAATTTTTCGACGATAAAACGAGATGTCAGGAAGCCTGCGCCGGCGACAAAAGACGCCGGCGACAGCGGGGCGGCGCGCAGATAAAATTCTGTAGGCGGCGGCGGCGAGCAAAAGTCTACCGGCGGCGGCGCGGCTTCGGCGCGGCACCCGGGTCCACGTCTGACACCTCAAACAAACCTCAAAACAAATTCAACACAGTCAAAACTGAGGAACTGCTCACTAAAACATAGCTCTAAAAGTTCGGTAGCGTCTCTCGATGCCGACCTCTTGAGAGCTTGCGGCAGAAGCTGACAGCACAGCAGCAGCGTAGCAGCGGCAGCGGCAGCGGCAGCGGCAGCGGCAGCAGCGGCAGCGGCAGCGGCAGCGGCAGCGGCAGCGGCAGCGGCAGCGGCAGCGGCAGCGGCAGCGGCAGCGGTCCTGAGGAAGGACAGAGCGGCAGAAAGCCGAGGCAGGCGGGCAAAGGACTGCAGCGGGAGCAGCATCTGATAACGCGTCCAGCTTTACTGTCTTCATGTAATTGGCGGAAGTGCTTCTGCTGCCGCAGCCCCCCCCCCCCCTCCTCGCTGTCGTGTCGCAGCCATCGCCCTTTCCTGTCGTGCCCCGCCCTCTCCCGCCGCTCCGAGGCGCTTGCCCCTCCCCGCCATCCTGTATGCTTTTTCAGCGGAGAAGTTGAAGGCGAGTCAAGTGCAGTCCGTTCTGCTGCTGCTTGCTCCGCACAGTCTGTGTGGCCGTGTCGAGGATAACCTGGCAGGCATGATGTGCATCGCACCGCGGCCGACCGATGTGTCGCGAGACTGACGGCCCCGCCACCTTCCCCTCCCCCCTTCTCCTCCGCCAGCCAAACTGGCAGCGGCAAGAGGCGGATGATGGCAGGGGAATGGCTGGCGGAGCAGGAGAGGAGAGAGAGAGAGAGAGAGAGAGAGAGAGAGAGAGAGAGAGAGAGAGAGAGAGAGAGAGAGAAGGGAGGAGGGGGTGTCCTTCCAGTTTTAGCAGAGCGTAATTGCCGAGAATAATTACTGGGGAATAATGGACACTGCGTTGAGGGGCCTAACTGGGAAGAGCCTAGCACCCCCCCCCCCCCCCCCCCCTCTCTCTCTCTCTCTCAAACGCGGCTGTGTCGTCCTGCGCATCCCGCTTTTGCTTCGCACGCAAACAAAAAGCACTTCTCAACCTGTCCTCTCTCTCTCTGTCTCCCTCTCTCTGTCTCCCTCACACTCTCTCCTCTGCTTGCAAACAGCAACCCTATTACATTTTAACCACCCATAAAGTCTTTATTGTAATCAAGAATAACGGGTGTGGATATATACAAACACCAAGCGTACGATGTACTCCCCCCTTCCCCCTGCCCCCGCTTTCTCACCTCTTTTTCACCTTTTACTCTGCTTGTTCGTCTGAAGCATACGTACAACTAGATTTCTCTCTCTCTCTCTTTCTTCTCTCTCTCTCTCTCTCTCTCTCTCTCTCTCTCTCTCTCTCTCTCTCTCTCTCTCTCTCTCTCTCTCTCTCTCTCTCTCTCTCTCTCTCTCTCTCCCTCCCTCCCCGAGACATGTTAGGCCAGAGCCGCCCTAACCGACCCCGGCCTGCTCCCGGCGGTGCGCGGCCAGCCTAAAGCCTCGGCGGCAGTAACCGGGATTAAAACGCGGGCGTCGCTCAGAGTCCTCCGGGCAATAATGATTAATCAGCGGCTAATCGTCCTCCGTGGAATCTAGCCTAACCTAACCGCCTGATGGATAGGCAGTCCTGCGCCGAGGTGTGGAGCTCAGCAGCGGGACACCCCTGCTGGCTGCCGGGAGGGGGCTGCTACGACTCTGTGAGTCCCGCACGGCTCTGCCGCGGGTTCGAATACCGCGGGTTCAAATACTCGCCGAAAACTGTGGCGCGCTCCCCTCCAAACGGGTTGGCCTCCAGGCGAGCCGTGGCCGGCCGTGGCCACACGTGGGAGAGTGTGTGTCCACGCATACCCGTGTGAACGCACATCCCCCGGTGACCGCAGGGGGGTCCGGGGGGCCCCGGGGGCCGTCCGGGGGCCACGGCCACTTCCTGCCGCAGCGGAGCCAGAGCCCGAGCAGCCCCTGCAGGCCATGCCCCTCGAGGTGTCGGAGTACCGGAGCAGGTGCGACAGGACACAGGACGGAGGACGGGCCAAAGCTGCCAAGCCCGACAACTGCGACCCGGACCGGGGCCGGAGGGGGGAGTCCGGCGACGAGCTTGATGGGTGGCCTACCCTCCCGGCGCTCCCAGCCGGCCCAGCCGACACCGGAGACCCCGCCCCGCCCCACCCCTGCTCTGCTGTATGGCTGTCCGTCAGGTCAGGATTCGAACCCGCGCGCGGTCCACTCTGTCTCCTGTATTTTCACCGTCGCCGGTACTCGACGGCAAATAGCGCTGTCCACCCTGGCCTTCTCACGAGTCTGTGACACGTATAAAAAAGTCTATGCTTTGGACACACTGTGCTTTGTTCCTCCGTTGAATCTTCTCTGTTGGCCGTAGAATAAATTCTCTAATACTTGTAGCAGCGCTATTTTTACGGTTAATTGAGAATTTTCATACCTGTGTGCTCCACGTCAGTACCCCCTCCCCCTCCTGTACTTGTACCTCACAAATCATTCACACACAACAAACTTATTTATCCCTCAAAACTCAAAGAACGAGTCTGCCCTTGAGCGCTACAGCATTCTCCATGCCTGTCTTGTTATTCAAGCTTTTACGCGGAACCCTTTCCCCTTTATTTTGATTTTTTTTTCACAAGAAATAAATAAGTGACATTGTATTTTAGGCTTGCGTAGGGATTTAAAAATACCAGTAAGATTCAACCTTACGGTAAGTTACGGAAAGATAGGTAAGTTACGGGTATTTTTGGTAAAAGTGAGAAAGATTTATTTACAGCGGGTATTTGTTAAAAATAGTACGCTTTAGTATGTTTTTCCACATAACATAATCATCCCATCGGTTCTGCTCTCTGCGGGACCACAGTAGGCGCCAAGAGCGCGCTCCTCTCCATCGTAGCACCGTAGCGTAGTGGGCTAGCGGACCGGTCGACGACCGCAAGGTCCGGGGTTCAACTCTTTGCCGGAGTAAAAATTTTTCTGAAGTCTGCCGACCGAGGATGGTGGGTAAAATATACCAAAAGAACGTGTTCAAAGTGTGTTGTCTGAGTGACCGCGGACGTTGGGCCGCGGACATTCCCCGGAGGTTGAATACACTCGTTGACTCAGTGGTTCGACGCCCGAGCAGGGGAATGGTGCTTGCCAAGACTCGGCAGAAGTTAAATGTAGAGGCCTAGGGTTCGGCCTTCTACATTTTTCAAGCGTAAGGCCTCGGAATCTGGAGTATTCGGGCAACACCTACTTGGATACATGGCGTAGAAGAGTAGAGTACAATCGGCTTCGGCCGTGTACGATCTGGGCATCCTACCTCCCTCTCAATCCGCGAGGGAGTGGCCTCACGGCCACAGACCAACTGGCTGGTCGAAGGGGGCTGACTCCTGAAATCTGGTCAGCGGAAGGGGCGATGTTGGCCGTTGCGGAAGCCTGCCTACCAAGGTGGCTGCGTCGTGCCTGTGTCTTAGCGGCGGTCAACTCCTGGTACACCGGTTCCCATCCGAACACCGAAGTTAAGCAGGAACGGTTCCGGACGGAAGTCTGGGACGAGGTAGGACCCACCCATTTTTGCCGTTTTTTTTTTACACCAAATGCAGCTAATTTTCAGTTTGAAAATCTGAATATTACCGAAAAATAGCACATTTTTCAAGGTCGGGTAATATTACCGTAAGTTACGGTAACTTAGCGAATCTTACCGGTAATATTACGGGCCTTTAAAACCCTGGGCTTGCGTAATGTTGAATAATGTATGACAAACAACCATGGTTCGGTTAACGAGGGCAACTCAGTGCTAGGAGTGCTAGAACTTTTTTATTTTCCCGTCGCGGGTACTCGAACCCGCGCACGAGCCTCTTCGCGCCGCGTTTCTTCCGTCACCGGGACTCGAACCCGCGCACGAGCCTGGCCGCTCGGCGAACTGCGGGGGAACGGCTCTGCTTTGGCACCCCGAGAGCAATGCGAGGAATCCCGAGCATCACGCGCTGCGGCGACGCTGCGGTGGCGGGGCGTGGGCACGTGTGCGCCAGCGGAATGTCACGTGGTCTGGGCAGAGAGAGAGAGAGAGAGAGAGAGAGAGAGAGAGAGAGAGAGAGAGAGAGAGAGAGAGAGAGAGAGAGAGAGAGAGAGAGAGAGAGAGAGAGAGAGAGAGAGAGAGAGAGAGAGAGAGAGAGAGACTTTGCCGCCACTGCTCACTCAATCAAGTGGGCTGGTTGTGGAGGCGACGACACACAAACGGACGCGGACAGCTCAGCTCAGATCGGCCAGTCCAATCTGCGCGGGCAGGGCGCCCTGTTCTGCCCCTGCCGGCACGACGCGCCACACACAATGGCACACGGTCGTGGGTTCGAATACCCCCACACTCACGACACAGGGATTTCCTGCAGCTCTGCTGTCCTCCGGTCTCTCTCTCTCTCTCTCTCTCTCTCTCTCTCTCTCTCTCTCTCTCTCTCTCTCTCTCTCTCTCTCTCTCTCTCTCTCTCTCTCTCTCTCTCTCTCTCTCTCTCTCTCTCCCTTTCTCCGTTGTGCTCCGATAATTAGCAGCCGCTAACGAGAACCCTCTGCGGACCGGGCAACATCCTCCGTTTCTTCGGGGGCGTCATAGGGCCAGGACAGGGCGTCGCTTGGGATGGAGCCAAGAAGAGCCTACCCGAGGCGGCGGTGGACGGGCCCCTCAGTGCCCCAGTATACTGGTTCGGTCCGATTGTTACAACCCTCATTGTTTAAAAGGCCCGTCTCGCCCGTCTCCCTCCCTCTCCTGCCGGTTGTAAGGTGGAGGACGCCCCCGGCACGGCCCAGCCCAGCCCCACGGTCCTGTCGGCTCCCGGGGGACACCACGGGAGACCCTGGCCTGGCCTCCTCTTACAGTCCCTGGAGCCGGCTCACTCTCAGTTGGCAGCTCGCGCTGTCGAAGCACAGCAGCAGCACAACACCGGGGGCCGGAGGCGGAGAGAGAGAGAGAGAGAGAGAGAGAGAGAGAGAGAGAGAGAGAGAGAGAGAGAGAGAGAGAGAGAGAGAGAGAGAGAGAGAGAGAGAGAGAGAGAGAGAGAGAGAGAGAGAGAGAGAGAGAGAGAGAGAGAGAGAGAGAGAGAGAGAGGGGGGGGGGGCGTGCAGGATGGATTGGTGGATGACAGAGGGGTCGTTGTGTGTGTGTGACAGAGAGAGAGAGAGGGGGGGAGAGAGAGAGGGTGGCGGCGGCGGCGCGCAGTGACGAATATGTTGCAGACGATAGCTAAGCCGCGCTCCGCCCCACCCCTTTTCCCTGCTCTCGGGGCAGGTCGCGGACGGGGGAGCGGGGGGGGGGGGGCGCACACTATACTGTGAGGAAACACCATTCCTGTCACGCGACCTGCGATGCGCCGCAGCCGTGTCGCAGCGCCGCGGCCAGCGTGCGTCGGGTGGTCCGTGCACGGGCGTGCGGCGGAGGCAGCGAGCGCTCGCCGCCGCCGCCACCGCCGCCGCCACCGCCACCGCCGCCCCGGCCTCACCTCACGGCGACAAAGTCGTAAGGCCAGGCCACCTGGTCTCTGCTGCCGCTGCTGACGCTGCTGCCGCTGCTGCCGCCGCTGCTGCCGCTGCTGCCGCTGCTGCCGCTGCTGCCGCTGCTGCCGCTGCTGCCGCTGCTGCGCTGCTGCTGCTGCTGCTGCTGCCGCTGCTGCCGCTGCTGCCGCTGCTGACGCTGCTGCCGCTGCTGACGCTGCTGCCGCTGCTGCCGCTGCTGCCGCTGCTGCCGCTGCTGCCGCTATGCTGCCGTCGTATTGGAGCCATCTCCTTTAAAACGACGCCGGCAGCCAGAGCGGCAGCCAGCGACCCGGCAGCCAGAGCCAGCCATCCGCCCCGCAACGACGCCATCATCTGCCTCACCTGGCCGTCGCGCCACCAGCACCGCCAGCACCACACCGCCTACAAGCAGGCCAGCAGGGAGCAGGCCGTGGGAGCCGAGCCTTCACCGCATATACACTCGCGCCGCAGCACACCTCCAGAGCCACTGAATTTTTCCTCCACAAAAGACAAGAAACGCGTGGAAATATTTCGGAAATGACTCCACCCCCTGCGTCCCCCCCGGGGGCCCGGCGCCGCCATGGCTCCGCGCTGCGGCCGAGTGAGGCGCACCTGATTAATTAGTGCAGTCCGTACACCTGCAGCAGGAGCTATGCCTTGGCTGCCCCGCCCTCCTCCTCAGCGCTGCCGCTGCCGTGCCTTTTGGCGCGCGCTGCTATATATCGGCTCTTTAATCACCTCCGCAAATCAAACTTGGCCTGCCGTAATCACGTCACTACCGTCGTCGCGCCTCTCTCTCTCTCTCTCTCTCTCTCTCTCTCTCTCTCTCTCTCTCTCTCTCTCTCTCTCTCTCTCTCTCTCTCTCTCTCTCTCTCTCTCTCTCTTTCCGTCTCGCTCACTCCTCAGGTACGTACTTTCAGTTAGGTCGTAGAAGAGAGACCCCACAGCTTGTTTACGGAGGCCACCACGCCCCCCCCCCCCCCCCCCCCCCCGCCCCTCTCCTCCTCCGCCTCCCAATAACTGCGGAGCGCAGCGAGAGAAATCTTTGAGCCGCACAGCCTCCTAACGGCGCTCGCATACCCCCCGCATCCCTCCCCCGCACTGCCAAATTGGGTTCGTTTCCGCGAGAAAGAATCGGCATTTTCGCCCCCCCCCCTCGCTATCGCGCAGGCAGTAAAACGTAGCCGGGGCTGCAGGAGTGGCGATGCAAGTAGTTAAGTAGTCGAATAAAACGAGATTTTTAGGGGTGAGGGAGATGGCTGACGGAAGTAGGTTAGTGAGGGTACGATGTATAGTGTGGGCACGAAAGTATAGTGTGAGCATGAAGTATAGTTGTGAGCTCGAAGTATAGTGTGAGCACAAGTATAGTGTGAGCACAAGTATAGTGTGAGTACGAAGTACGGCGTGAGTACGGGGTGGGCTGCTGCATAGTTCAGCCCGGCCCGCACTCTCAACTCTCCTCGGGGCAGGGGAAAAAGTTTGAGGGTGACTCCTCACGGCGCAACCAGGCGCCGCCTCTGCCACCGCCCCTGCCACCGCCGCCGCCTCGGCGTGCTCATACAGCCTGGTGGGGCCGGAGGGGGTTCTGGCCTCGGCGACAGCGTGCTGCAGCGGCGTGCGGGGGCGGCGGGGGCGGCGGGGGCAGCGGGGGCAGCTCCGTAACGGCCGGTGTCACCCGGGTCACTTACTGCAAAGTTACGATTACCCCCGCCTCTGCATGCCGCTGCAATTTGAATCTCCCGGCCCCCGCGGCCCCCGCGGCCCCCGCGGCCCCTTCCCGTGTCGCCTGCTGCCGCTGGAGGGTTGCTGCAGCAGCTTCCTTAGGATCACCGGCCATGGAACACGTAAGCCCCCCGTCAGGGAGTTAACGTTGCAGAGGCGCGGTACGGTGCGGCGCGGTGCGACGCGGTGCGGCGGGATTAAGCTAGGTTAGGGTTCGGATGGGTTGAGCCGAGCCGAGCCGAGCCGCTGCCCGCGAGGTGCTGGTCCGCACCGACTGCTATGAATGGAAATCACACGCGAGTTGGCCCCAAGAAAATGCGGACGTGCGCGGAACTACGGTGCTTCGAACCCGCGGTTTCCGGAAAGACCACTCGACGACTTTGGCCGGAGGCAGCGGGTTCGAATACCGTACCGTGCGGCGAGACCCCATCTCCGCCCAGCTCCGCGCACCACCGGGATAACTTTCTGCCGTGACTGTACAGAGGCGTGTGCTCGTGGGCGGACCAGCCGCGGCCGGCGGCGGCTCGGCGCGGCGCGGCTCCCCACCAGGACGTCGTCGGCCTGGTCTACTAGCCGGCCCGGCCCGGCCCAGCCCAGCCCAGCCTCTCCGAGGCAGAACCGGTCCTGGGGCCCGCCGACGCCCTTACGATATCTGCCAGGGCAGGGCCGGCAGGGCCGGCAGGGCAAGGCGAAGTAGTACATAGAAGGCGTAGGCCGCGCCAGCCGCGCCCCCGGCCGTGCGCGCCGCGGTGCCGCGCCGGTGCCCCCCTCTGCCGCCGGTAATGTCCGTAATGGGCAGCCGTTTTAAATATCATCTCAGGCCGGTGAACCCGTTACCTTTATATGGCTCACTCATTTCCTGTAGTGCCGAGAGTGTGTGTGTGTGTGTGTGTGTGTGTGTGTGTGTGTGTGTGTGTGTGTGTGTGGGCTGCGCACGGCGCGGACACCGATTGGCGCATCTCCTCGCGGTCCCGTACTCCCACCTCCACGACCTCCCCGTCCGGCACCCCCGCCCCGCCCCGCCCCGCTCCGCCCCGCCCCGCGCCCAGCGCGGACCACGATGCGGCCACAGGACTGGTTCCCTTGACAACACAATGTGTGTGGCGTCAAACGATGTACACGGCCCGTCCCGCCTCGGCCCGGCCTCGGCCCTCGGCCCTCGGCCCCCTTCGGCCGCTCGGTCGGCTCGGCGATAGCGGGTCTTATCCCGCCGCCCCGCCGCTCCCCCTCGCTTCGGAGATCCTCGTCGATAAACGGAGACGAAGCGGGGCGATCAAACCGACACATCCTCTCATTAAGACGACCCCCCCCCCCCCCGTCCCCCACCACCGCCGCCCCCTGGTTGTCGCAGCGCAGAGCGCTTCACTACCAGAGCGCCCCGGTGTGTGTGTGTGGAGACGGCGCGGGATCGAATACTGGCCGCCCCGCCGACACGTTTGCTGTTTCCGTCGTTGTGAGAGGGCGGGGTGCCACCGGGGTGCTGCCGGCGCGGCAGAAGCAGACCTCTGGCCTGACTGGACGGTTTGCAAATCCCGCTCATCAGTCATTCCCTCATGTCTTCATCACATTTTTTTTTGGGGGGGGGGGGGGGGCACGGAAGATAAAAGGGAGCCCGAGGAGGACAAGGAGTGGGAGAAAACAGAGGAGCAGGAGGAGGAGGAGAAGATGAAGGGGAAGAAGAGGAGGGGTTTGGCTCGTTAGGCGCCGCGGTATTTGAAGAGACGCGACCCTTGACCCACTGCGAGCGGCGACGGGGGACAATCAGACGAACGGCACCCCTCCCCCCCACCCCCCCCCCCCCCTTCCCCTTCTATCTCCTTTTCCCTTTATTTTTCTGGCCGTGTGCTCACCGCCTCTCTCTCTCTCTCTCTCTCTCTCTCTCTCTCTCTCTCTCTCTCTCTCTCTCTCTCTCTCTCTCTCTCTCTCTCTCTCTCTCTCTCTCTCTCTCCGTGCCTCTCTCTGTCCCTCTCTCAAACGTAAGGGCCACCCTCCCAGCTGCAGCGGGCGGGCTGGCAGGAGGTCTGTGCCGGTCCGCGCCGGGCTGGACTGGACAGGCCCAATAGATAGCATCGGTCATCTGTCGTCCTCGTATAGCCGGGGCGGTCCGGGGCGGGCCTTGGGGAGACCCCTTCCTCCTTGGCACCGAATTCATCAACAAAGTACCCACCCGGCAGGGCCGAGGAAGCCCCCCCCCCCCTCCGCCCCCTCGGGCTCGCGGGCCCCCAGAGGAGAGGAACAACACAATTGATTCATTTGTCAGCTCGATTTGGACCCTTTTATTTAATTTCTCCCCCCCCCCCCCTTCTCTCTCTCTCTGTCTGTCTGTCTGTCTGTCTCTCTCTCTGTGTCTTTCTATTTCCTATCGTTTGATGGAAACCGGTGTGTATTTTCTCCTCGACGCGGGGCTGCGGCAGCAGCGGTATCCCACCACAAGTCCATCAGTTCAGCCATCGGCTCCGGCTCGGTTCGGCTCTCCTCCGCTCTCTTGGCGCTATGTGCTACGCTGCGCGCGAGTTTAACAAACGGGGCTGAGTGGGATTACCTTCGCTTCCTCCCCGTCGGGCCTCGGCCTGGGCCGACCCTGCGAGCGCAGCAGACGCAGCAGTAGCGCCCCCTCGAATAACCTCTCTCCTAAACCACCGTCACCTCACCACTCCCTGGCCCACCCCCCCTCTCTCTCTCTCTCTCTCTCTCTCTCTCTCTCTCTCTCTCTCTCTCTCTCTCTCTCTCTCTCTCTATCTCTCTTCTCTCTCTCTCTCTCTCTATCACTCTCTCTCTCTATCACTCTCTCTCTCTCTCTCTCTCTCTCTCTCTCTCTCTCTCTCTCTCTCTCTCTCTCTCTCTCTCTCTCTCTCTCTCTCTCTCTCTCTCTCTCTCTCTCTCTCTCTCTCTCTCTGTCTCTGTCTCTCCCCTCTAACTCCTCGCCGCATCAGAGTCAAGCACTCCTCGTGCGGCGCGCACCTCATCAACCAGCCCTTCTGCCACCACCACCACAGCAACCCCCCCCCCCCCCCCCCTTTCCATTGCTTGCACCGCGCTACGCCACGCCGTCACTATTATTTTTGCATTAAGATACGGGTTCTCAGATACGCCCCCGACACCAGCACCACTGCGCCCGCCGACCCGCGCCCACAAATCGACCTAAAAAGTGCGGTCGGGGGCGGTCCGGTGGCGGTCCCGGGGCGGCCCGCGGGGGTGTGACACGTGGCTGGGCTGCCTGCCCCGGCTGTCCGGCCGCGAGCAGCAGCCAGCCAACGCACAACGCATTTACTTACCCGCCCGCCGCAGTCCGGCCACACGCATTCACTGCCCGGTGCCCATCGATAACAGGAAACACCAGCGAGCAATATGGCGGCCGGCCACTGATGACAGCCTCGCGTGTTAATAACTGCAATAATAACTGTGCTTTTGGAAAACAAACTACGATTCTGTCCTCCTAATTTGTGGGGGGTCCCGGACAACCCCTACGCCTCCTTTCGGCACCCTCTGGCCGCGACCCATGTCGAACCTCATCCTCCTCAGCTCCCCCCCCCCCCCCCCCCCCTCCCTCTCTGTCGGCCAGCGCAGATAAGGAAAGCTATATTTCCTCGTTTAATTTTCCCTTCACATTGTGTGATTTCATGAGCAGATAGGCTCCCGGCGGGGCGAGCGAGAGAGAGAGAGAGAGAGAGAGAGAGAGAGAGAGAGAGAGAGAGAGAGAGAGAGAGAGAGAGAGAGAGAGGGAGGGAGAGGTAGGGAGAACGAGGGGAGAGATACGGGGCGCGCGTTAGTGGGCGCGAACCGATCAGTAGTACAGACACAGACCGTGCGCCTTTTATAAAGTTGACACGAAGTAAATATGTGCCAGATAGGCGGCGCGGCGGGCGGTGCTCACACCCCGAGACGGTGAGGGGGGCTGTGAGCCCCTCCCCTCCCCTCACCCCCCTCCGGCTCCTCATAACATGACATTATCGGGTACGCATTCACCAACGAAAATGACTACGGGACATGACAAGGTTGTTGGTGGTGTTTGCTGCTCCGAAAACAGGGGCCGCCCCCGGGGGCGGTAGGGGAGGGGTGTAAGAGAGAGAGAGGGAGAGAGAGAGAGAGAGAGAGAGAGAGAGAGAGAGAGAGAGAGAGAGAGAGAGAGAAGGGGGGGGGGGGGGTGAGAGAGGGAGAGAGAGAGAGAGTAGAGAAGGAGGCACCGTCTCAGCTGCTGCTGCCGAAGCTTGTTACGGTAAGTCAGTGAGAAAGAAAAATGTGTAAGTCCCATCAAATAAGCTGCGAAGCTTTCGGGTTCAAGCAGGATTCCTTTTGTTTTAAAGTTTCGAGCGCAGACTCTGGTGACTCGCCGGCCGACTCCTGGTCTGGAACGCTGCCGGCAGCCGCTGGCAGCTGAGTGCTCCTGTCGCCCCCTTTATCTCACTTTTCAAACTGTAACCAATTAACTCTGGCGGCAAACTATTGGCAATATCTGCTTATCAGATGGCGCCTGCTCGCAGGCGGCGGCACCCGCCGCGTACTGGGGTCCTGGTACACATCATTACGGAAAACGATTAGAAAAAAATGTTTATGAAAATTAAACAATTTTATTTTCTGAACTTTTTCTTGAATTTCTATTTCTATTATTGTGTCCTTGTAAAAAATGTTTGGGGTATGCAGCTAGACACATATGTTGTTAAAAATTTAAATCTGCATTTATACAGCATATTTTTCAAAAAAATTTCAAAAATTAAGACATGTATTTAAACACATGCATTTTCCTTGCCGTGAGGACCCCACGGCCCGTACCGATATGGCAGTTTCGCTCCCAGCGCACCGGTCCTACAGGTGCTGCTGAATGAAACGGGGCCGGAAAATGTCACGCTATCACTTTAAAACTGGAACACTGACACAATTTTTGTCTTAAATCTGCCCCGTGACATATCGCGAGTGTCTCCCGTTGCCCGGACTGCAGGGATGGCGACGCCGGCAACGCAGCGCGCACGCTCTAGGGTTTCACTTGAAACCACACCCGCCGGCGCCTAGAGCACTAGAGCGGCGCTGGGACGGCGCTAGAGCCCCCTAGGGCGGCGAGCTTGTTCCGAGGGAGCCGCAGGGAGCACGGCGTCAAGGCACCGCGTCTAACAACACCACGACTACTCAGGGCGTCGTCTGCGAGGGGAAGGCGAGAGGCGCCGAGCTCATAACTCTCGACTTATCAGCGGAGGTTTTCAGTCTTGCCGATAGGGTATACTTCGGAGCAGATCAAAACCGAAAACGAAGAAATCAAGGAAAGACAACGAAGGGTTGGTAGCAGAGAATAACTGCGCCTAATAGGGTATTTCGGAGAAGGTCCGAAACGGAAATGGAGAAGAAGTCAAGAAGAACATCGGCGGAAAAGAAACGCGGGTATCATGAGGGTTACCGTAGCAGAGAGTATCTCCGCCAACGGCGTCAGCCACGAGCCAACGTCAAAACTTTGGAGGCGTAGCTCTCGCTGACGGTATGTCACGACCATTTGATAGGGTCGGACAGTTCCGGAATAATCTCGCGCGGCATGAGGATGAACGTCCACATGTCGCGCGGAAACGGTCTGCGCTGTCTGACCCTACCAAATGGTCGTGACATATCGTCAGCGAGAGCTAAGCCTCCACACTATTACCGTTGGCTCGTGGCTGACGCCGTGGCGGAGATACTCTCTGCTACGGTAACCCTCATGATACCCGCGTTTTGTTTCCGCGGATGTTCTTCTTGACTTCTTCTCCATTTCCGGTTTGGACCTTCTCCGAAATACCCTATTTAGAGGCTTAGATCTCGCTGACGATATGTCACGACCGTTTGGTAGAGTCAGGCAGCGCGGAACCACTCCTCGACTTGTGGCCCGACGGTACACCTCCCCAGATCACTAGGAACAAGTGCGTGATGTGTGACCCTACTCAATGGTCGTGACACATCGTCAGCGAGAGCTAAGCCTCCAAATTTTGACGTTGGCTCGTGGTTGACGCCGTTGGCGGAGATTATCTCTGCTACAGTAACCCTCATGATACCCGCATTTAGATGATAGATTTTGATTTAGATTTAGATGATACCCGCTGATGCTTCTTCTTCTCTTCTGGTTTGAACCTTCTCCGAAACAACTTATTGTTTTTTCTCCCGCTTGGCACTTCTGCCCTCGTACTGCGTCGGTACTGCCAAACCACCCACGCGCAAGTTGTTGGCTGTTTGATGGCGGACATGTACTGGATGCCGCACGCCGCTTTCAGTACAGCAGTAGTTGCTGCGGGACTCTCGTCTCTCTCAACCCGGGTGCGACAACAGCGGCGGCGGCGGTGTCCGACCGCACTGCTGCCAACCCAAATACATAAGCCGGGGCGAAACCAGTGCCGCCACCACACGGCGGCAAAAACACTAACACCCCGGCAGCATAGCGCCCGCCCGCGCGCCAACGCGGCGAAATTTTCCAATAAATTCGAACCCGGAGCAGCGGCTGCTGTAGCAGCGGCTGCAGCAGCGGCAGCGGTTGGCAACTCTGGAGAAGGAGAGCGGACGTGCGCTGCATACTGCATGCGTTGCGCGCTCCCAGGCGCACCGCGAGGGAGGGGGAGGGGAAAGGGGGGGGGGAGTCAAGCGGCGAAACCAAACATTGCCAATCGCCGGACGACCGACCAAGACAGCGCCTGTTGAGACCGTGGCGGGGCGTGGCAAGGGCCAGTCGTCCGGCCGAGACCGGAGTGGGGGGGGGGGGGGTGAACAGGAACAGGACAGGCCCCTTCTTTACGACTCCAGGTTTGGTTCGTCTCTCTCTCGTCCGGGAATACAAACCTGCTGTGTTCTGCATTTTAAATCGTTTGTCCGCCGGACAGCGCGCGCGCACACACACACACACACACACACACACACACACAGAGTTTATTTCCACTTGGTACTTGTGGTGGTGTCTCCTTTTATTCCCTTTGCCAAGTCATTAAATTGTGTGTATGCAAGCCGTTATTGGACGGAGGGGGGGGGGGGATACCTCAGAGCAGCCGATTGGGCCTGGACCTGATTGACAGCGCAGAAATGTAATGGGGATACACCGAGGAGGTCCGACGAGGTTGTGAAAAAATAAAAATAAAATAATCATATGACCCATTCATTGTTTCTGCATAATGTACTCAACAGGCGGTGCTCTTTTTTTTTCGGAGGGCGGGAGTGGTGGTGGCGGGGGGGGGGGGCAATCTGAGGAGGACAGGGGGTTCAACTGCGCAAAGTATACGTAACGTATAACAGTCCGGCTCCGGCTCAGTCCGCAGCACACCGGCGCGCGGAGGCGCAGGAAGTCGTGAAGCGGTGAGCGCCTGCGAGGGTAGGCCAGCCCGCCGGGCGTGCGTGCGCTGCGGGAGCCGGGCGTTGCCTACCCACCAGGGGCTCCACTCCACGACGGCAGTCATTACTCGCCTGCGCGTGCACCTGCCCCCTGACCCGTCTGGGAGTGGGCGCGGCGCCCGCGGTGGGTCCTAAAGCAGTGGCGGCGGTAGCGGCGGTAGCGGCGGTGGGCGCTGCTGCCGCCGTGTGCTGCGAATGGCCGTGTCCACTGCAGTGACTGCAGAGTGCGCGCCGCCCATTCAGTGCTGCGGACTCGGCTACCAGCAGCAGCAGCAGCAGCAGCAGCGGCAGCGGCGGCGGCAGCAGCAGCAGCAGCCGCACTCCTAGTCACCGGCACACATGGTGTCCGTCTGCCACCGAGCGGTCACGCGGCAGCTGCACCGATCATGACTCATCAATGACCCAATGGCGAGCACCCCTTCTTTTTCCACGACCCCCCCCCCCTCTCTCTCTCTCTCTCTCTCTCTCTCTCTCTCTCTCTCTCTCTCTCTCTCTCTCTCTCTCTCTCTCTCTCTCTCTCTCTCTCTCTCTCTCTCTCTCTCTCTCTCTCTCTCTCTCGTTCCCTCGTGCGTGTATGTGCACGCACTCTGGGGAGTGATTGCTCGTCCCGGAACCCCGCCTTCGCGGCCGTAACACCACACGGCACGGCACGGCACGGCACGGCACGGCACGGCACGGCACGGTACGGCACGGGGCGCAGCGAGGGAAGTCCTCGTCCTAGCAGGGCAGAGGCCCCTCACCGACTCACCCGGACTCACCGGCCATACAGCGCTCGCCCGCCGCCCCCCGACAACGTACGGACGGACGGAGGAGGTCGTTGTTCCGAGAAGACCGGGGCAATCATAAAAGAGCCTTATGACCAAATACGAAAGGCAGCCTCCCCTCCCCTCCTCTCCCTCCCCTCCTCCCGGTGGAGTATTTCCTTTTTGCCGTGCTCCGCCGGCATCCAGCGCGGGCTGTGCGCTCACCACACGGGGCGGTGCCGGGCGGTGCCGGGCGGTGCCCATCCGTGGTGCATACAGAATTATTTCTCATTGCGAATGTAATGAACGAAGTCGGAGAGGGTACAGTCCGGGCCGGGAGCGGATGACGGCGAGGCCGTGCGTGCGTGCAGCCTCGGCCCCGGCCCTGCGGCCCGGGCTCTGGGACCCTGCTACGAGGACGACGACAGCGGGACGCGTCTACGGCGGCGAAGGTGGCGGTGGCGGCGAGCAACACCTGCGATCCCCGGGCGTCGTATGTCCGGAACAGTCCCGGCGGCATCAGCAGCACCTCACCCCTCCCCCTCACGAAGGCTGTGCCCTGGCTGTGCCCAGGCTGTGCCGTGGTGCGGGAAGTCGTTGTGGACAGGACTGTCCCCGTCCTGTTCCGACCCTCGGCTACATCTCCCCCCCCCCTTCCCCTTCAGCCTGAGGTAATGGTTTGACCATGTTTAGATTCAACGTCCGCTACAGACGGACTGGCATCGTCTGGGAAAGGGGGGGGGGGTACCCGGCTTCTGCTGTTCGCGCTCGGCCAGATGATGCACGCCATTTAGCTGCACAGCGGCGCACAATCGCTGCAGTTGCACAAAGCAGGAAAAAAAAGAAGAAGGAATTAAACGAAAAAGAAGCGCAGCTTTCCGTGCGCCTCTGTTCGAAATGAATTTATACGGCGAATAGGATCGTTGGATTTATTGTTCTCGTTTTGAGCCCCGGCCAGCCTCTGTTGTGCAGTTCTTGTAACTCATCGCGAAAGCTCTCTGGTGTGCGCCGCACGCTGCTGTCATGGTAGAAAAGTTCATAAAGTGTTATCGATTTTTTATTTTGCGTTTTTTTTTTGATGTGGCAAAACTAGGATTTAAACAAAGTGCTTTAGGACAATCGACTGGAACTTGTGCCGTGCCGTGCCGTGCCGTGCCGGTGTGTGGTGAGTGCTCCGGCTGTGTCGTCATCCTCTTACACACAATCTTGATTTATACCTAAGTCACTAACGTTTTAATTAATTTTCCGTGTGGGGGCCCTGCTCGCGCACGCACGCACGCACACACACGCACGCGCGGCACGCTCCCCGCTGTCAGACGCCAGCGCGCCAGCCCCGCATGCTGGCATTAACTTAATAATTGAGATCTTTGAGTGCCGCATCAATGTGGCCCCACTCTCATTCTTGTATTGTCTGATATTGAGTACTTTTTTCCTGCAGCTTTATTTGGTTCCGTACGTTTCTTTAACCGCATCGGTTTGCCGCGCGTTGTCTCTGTACATGTGTGCGATCGTTTGATGACCGAATCGATATCCCTGACTCGGCACACACCTCGACCCTGGCGCTGACCGTCTCTTCAGCTTTTTCACGGGCAGACGATACTCATGTTGGCCACTCTTGTAACAGTCCGTACGATAACAGGGCAGCCCGCCTGAAGCTGCTGCTGCTGCTGCTGCTGCTCGATTTCAGCTTTCCATAATCATCCCTGACAGATTTATCTGTACACTTCTTGCCAGCAATCAATTCCGTTCTGTTTGAAAATGCAGAGGCTGTCGCCCGGAGCGGCAGACGACCGAACCAGGCAGGGCCGGCAGCAGCAGCGGCAGCAGCAGCGGTAGCAGCGGCAGCAGCAGCAGCGGCAGCAGCAGCAGCAGCGGCAGCAGCAGCAGCAGCAGCAGCAGCAGCAGCGGCAGCAGCAGCAGCAGCGGCAGCAGCAGCGCAGCAGCAGCAGCGGCAGCGGCAGCAGCAGCGGCAGCCTGCGCCGACCGAGGCCGGGCACGGGGACTGTGGCAGCAGCTCCTTCCCCCACTCCCTTTCCCTTCGCCCCATCCCTTTCCTTTTACTCTGCGAGGCCAAGAAATCAGTCCTCCCTTTTCCTGTCTCACTCCCACAATTCGCCCTCAATACGAACGAAACGAAGCAACCATTTTCTTCGAGTGACATCAGTGCAGGGGCAGCGAGCGAGCAAGTCATGTCGATGTGTGTGTGTGTGTGTGTGTGTGTGTGTGTGTGTGTGTGTGCGTGCATGCGTGCGTTTTTGTAAGGGTTGGCGGAGAAGCCGGGACGAAAACGAACAAACGCACTCTGCCAACGATGACGGGTTTTGTTCGGTTCGTCATTAATGACGAGGGTCACGTCGTGTCGACATCATGCGACAAGTCGATCGCGACGTCGTTTTTCGAACACCACATCGCATCGTCTGCTTCGGCACGGCCAGCAGCGCAGGAAAAGAAAACACTCGAATAAAAAATAAATAATGCGTCCTTTAATTAATACAATGCTGTTGAAACGTCCTCCTCCTCCCACTTCGACGGCGGCGGCGAATAACGTGTTTCGGAGAGAGAGAGAGAGAGAGAGAGAGAGAGAGAGAGAGAGAGAGAGAGAGAGAGAGAGAGAGAGAGAGAGACAAAGAGCGAGAGAGACAGACAGACAGACAGACAGACAGAGACAAAGAGAGGGAGAGATGCGTCAGGGAGGAATGAGGTGGAAACAGCGGACGCGAGTATTCGAACCCGCGAGCGGTACCGCGAACCAGGGCAGAAAACTCAGTGCATGTGCCATGGGTATTAGTAGTCCCGGACTCAAGTCGGACCCAGAGAAACAGCACGACATGTCGCCATTCAAACGAGCCGGCTGGACCGGGGATGGTGCAGGGCCTGGTGTGCAGGGACTGGTGTGTAAGGACTGGTGTGCAGAGACTGGTGTGCAAGGACTGGTGTGCAGGGACTGATGTGTAAGGACTGGTGTGCAGGGACTGGTGTGCAGGGACTGTCGCCGGGTACTGCCTCGCCGCGGAGTCGCCTCGCAGCCGCCGCATCGCGGGCCCTCAGCCCTCAGCCCTCCGCCCTTCGCCCTCCGCCCTCTCCTCATTGTTCTGGCCCAGCGGCGCCCCCCGCGCCGCGCCCTCCCCTCTCTTTTCTCTCGAAACCTTTGCAATATCTGTGACGCAGCGGTACAGATGGAGCCGGCTAGAGCCCGGACGCCGGACAGCGCTTGCCTCAGTGGGCTCCAGCGGGCCTCCAGGGGGCTCCAGGGTGCCCCAGTGTATGGGCACTGGACTGGAGAAAGAATAGATGGGAGGAGGCGGGGGATCGGAGGCATCGGCTACTGGTCACATCTGAACAATGGACACTGCTGGGCAGCAGGAACTGAGCCGGCCGGGCCCGTCGTGGTGCTGCCAGCGCTTTTGTACAGCCAGTCTCCGTCGGCGGGCTCTGCTCTGGCGCTCGCGTTCAGAGGCTTCAGGGAGCATGCGCTCTTGGTCTCTGTACACCGGGCTGGGTTTAGGTTCGAAAGTTTCCAGTGAAATTGTGAAGGAAATTTCGCAATAAGGGTGGCCTCTCTCCCTTATATTTGTCCAAAAAAATACAAAGTTGTAAATATTTCTGGAGAGTAAATGGTTGCGCCTGCTCGTGCCTGCCTGAGTCGGAAACAGGTGCACCGTGGCCGAGCCCAGCCGCGGGCCGCGGGCGGACGCTGGCGGACGCCGCTAGCAGGGCGGCCGGACGACAGGATGCAGCAGACAATGGAATCATGGAGTCGCCTTCTGCGCCGTCGCCGCCCTCTATCCGGGCAATATCTTAATTGCAGCCTCACCGCCTTCCTGTCGGCTCCCCGCCTCCCGTCACCGTGTTGTCCCTTTTTTTCTTCTTTTTTTTACCCCTTTTCTTGTGGTTTCCCGTTTTGTTTTCTCCTTTTCTTCAAAAAGCTCAACGCGAGCGTACGAGTCCGCGCCCGAGAGCCGCGTACGGCGAGCACTCATAATGCAGCCCCGGCGCTGTAAAATGCGTCGATATTCTGCGGGGGATGTAAATTTGCATTCCAAAAGTCGCTGATCCCTCTTACACTCCCGCTTACAAACTGTAAATGCGGTTGCACAAGGCGGAGTTTGCCTGCGGCATAGCGGCCGGCATACTTGTAGCGCTGCGGTCACAGCCGACGTCAGCCGACGCGTGTGAGGAGCGCGGCGCGAGCCTAACCAGCCGCCAGCCAGCTGGGTTGGGCCAGGGAGTTAGGTCGTCGGAATGCAAGCGAGGGAGGACATCAAAGCTGTGTGTGTGTGTGTGTGTGTGTGTGTGTGTGAGGGGGAGGAAGAGGTACCTCCTCCTGCCGAAAACGCGCACGCGGGGGTCCACCAGAACTGCAAGATAGCCGCTCGTGGTCCGTGCCGCGGCGGTGGCGAGAGAGAGAGAGAGAGAGAGAGAGAGAGAGAGAGAGAGAGAGAGAGAGAGAGAGAGAGAGAGAGAGAGAGAGAGAGAGAGAGAGAGAGAGAGAGACCCGACAACAACTGTTGGCAAGCCGCAGCCTGGTATACACAGCGCACTGAGGGAAGCACCTGAGGGAGCGGCCCTGTCTTGGGGGGCCCTGTGCACTGTGAAGTGTGTACTCACGGACTCGTTCCGATCGGTTAGGTCGCGGAGGGATGAGATTTGAGGGCGAAAGAGAGAGAGAGAGAGAGAGAGAGAGAGAGAGAGAGAGAGAGAGAGAGAGAGAGAGAGAGAGAGAGAGAGAGAGAGAGAGAGAGAGAGAGAGAGAGAGAGAGAGAGAGAGAGAGAGCAATGAGGAGCGTGATGAGAGGAGGAAGAGGAGGGCGAAGTGCATTATTGTATAGCTGCGTTCACCTTTCGTCCGCGGGTTAGGAAGACAGAAAGGGAGAGAGAGAGAGAGAGAGAGAGAGAGAGAGAGAGAGAGAGAGAGAGAGAGAGAGAGAGGGGGGGGGGGGGGGGGGGTAGGCAGTGCCGTGAGCTGTGCGCAATGGATCCTGGGTCGTGAAGAAGTAGCAACAGTATTGTGTAGGAGGAGAATGAAGAAGAGAAAGGGAGACGGAGGAGGAAGAAGGGGAGAGGATGCAGGACGGAGCGACTGCACCGGAGGTACCCACACTGCACCGCGCGGCGCAGCGCCCCGCCGTCGGTCAGCGCCCTCGAGTCGGCCGAACTAGCCTCCACGACTGCCACGCCGTAGCAGAGGCTTCGGAGTACACTACTTTTCAAGAACGGACCGCGAGCAGTACAGTCCTTCGTTGTCCGCCCCGAGGGACGGCGAGAAGTAGTGTACCCGCAAGTCGGGGATACCCAGCCAGGATACATGGACCAGATCACACAGTTAAAAATCCTGTGCCGTAATAAATTAGCGACAGGTATGTTGTTGTTTTTTAGTTTTTGTTTTTTTGTTCTGTCGCCATGGCAACGACACTGATTGTATAAGAAAGTCACGACAACTAACAAAGTCGCCAATTCTCGACACATATTTTTTTACTCGTTCTTTGCCTACTATTTATTATTACTATGCTACGACCTAGAAGCAAATAAAAACGAGTCTTGCGCTTACCCTGTCCGTGAAGACCCCCTTTCAATTCGCGACATATTGATCGGTTGTTGATATAGTTTTGAAAAAGACATGCAACATTTTGGAAATTTAAAAGAAAATCTCGTTTTCAGCCGTTGCGACTGCCAATGCGACTGCTTCAGTTTCTTAATTTTTTTGTGCGCTGTACTGTACCACGTTCATACTGCCATTAACAATAAACTTTACTTGTGCCTCACACATTACTGACACAACAAACTTATATTGCCTCAATACTAAAAGAAACAGTGTCCTAGAACGCTAAAGCGTTCTGCATGCTTGTCTTGTTTTTTTTTTAACAGTGCGTGTGGTTTATAACAAAGGCGTATCTGCATTACATGAGTATCATGGGGGGACGTTCGCAGACTGGCCTGCTCAGCCGGCTGGCCGGCACTGCCCGGCCGTTGTCCCAATCATCGTCCACCTCGGTACCGCGTACCGTGGTCCACTTTTCGGTACGGCGGGCCGGCGGGCGGACGCTCGGGTTTCATGCTCTGGCTAAGCAGCGGCGCAGCAGCGCAGCGCGGCGGCCTACCTCATTACCATAACCGAGGGGAAGTACAAGCAATCGGGGCTGGGATCACCGCGGCCCGGCCCGGCCCGGTGCACTGGCGCCAGGGCAGCACGGCAGTACGTCTCCGATCGGCTCACCGCGCGCGCACCGGCAACAGCAACAAACTCATGTGGATAAAGACGCACCAAATTGCCGGACCCTAATAGTGCCGCACGGGATGAGAAAGGAAGCGGAGGGGAGACGAGACGCACCCGAATCAGAGAGCTACGGCGCGGCGCACGGCACGGTCCGCGAGAGGTGCCCGTTGGGATGGAGGTACAGAGAGCTGGCTTGTCGGCCCGGCCCCGGCCACAGCCCCGGCCCCGGCCCCGGCCCCGGCCCCGGCCCCGGCCCCGGCCCCGGCCCCCGGCCCCGGCCCCGGCCCCGGCCCCGGCCCCGGCCCCGGCCCCGGCCCCGGCCCCGGCCCCGGCCCCGGCCCCGGCCCCGGCCCCGGCCCCGGCCCCGGCCCCGGCCCCGGCCCCGGCCCCCCCCGGCCCTGGCCCCGGCCCCGGCCCCGGCCCCCGGCCCCGGCCCCGGCCCCCGGCCCCAGCCCCCGGCCCACAGCGACCAGCCCAGAGGGCCTCGGCTGCAGCGGAGCGATGCGTTTCTGGAAAATATTGGAGTGCGCGGGCGTCGCTGTGCTGCGCTGTGCAGCGCTGTGCAGCGCTGTGCTGCGCTGGGCGGCGGCCTGGAGAGCCGGGAATGAAGCGTGACCACCGCCGTGGGTTTCTATGCCGGACTTTGTGACGGGAAGAACGGAGAGAGGGGAGAAAAAGAAAATGACAGACAAGAGGAAAGTGGCGCTCATTTTTTTGTCATTCTCTTTTGTCACGCGGCTTCGAGCTCCGCCTAATTCCCTCCTTTCTTCCCACTCTCTCTCTCTCTCTCTCTCTCTCTCTCTCTCTCTCTCTCTCTCTCTCTCTCTCTCTCTCTCTCTCTCTCTCTCTCTCCCCCTCTCTCTCTCTCTGACTGGCCGACGCGTGTGTCGCGTGGCTGAAGCGCCGTGCTGTCGGCAGGGTAGGCCGCCCGCACGACCCCGGAGTGGAGCAGGCTGCCTACCCCAGAGTTCGCAGGCGCTCGGCGCCGCCGCTGCCTGGCGGTCCGGACCGGGCCGGATTCGGTGTCGAACGGTCCTCGCCGCGGCGCGTCCCTGAGGCCGGACCGTCTGCCCCCACCGAGCGCCTGCGAGTGCCAGGGTAGGCCGGCCCGCTCGGCACGTGTGCGCGCAGGAGTCTTGGTTGCCTACCCGGCAGGCGCCCTGCTCAGACTGAGCACCATGTCTTCCGCGGTTTTTAGGCGCGCGTCCGAATGAAGCGGCCGCCAAGCGCCAGAGAGAGAGAGTTTCCCGAAAAAAGAAGAAATACGCGGCCGTATGTCTGTGCCCCCTGCGGCCTGCTGGGCACCACGGCTAGTTCTGCTGCTCCTCTCAGTCCCCGCCCCGCCCCGCCCCGGAGCCCGGCGGTCTGACCACCCGCATCGGTCACAATTACGTGTCGGCTGCCCCCGGCCATTCCATCCATTCGTTATTGAACAGCGCGTTGCGGTGCCCTCCATCTCTCTACCATTTCTTTCCTCGGATAGGCGCTGGTGATAGGGTACCCTTGAATATATACTCATACATACACATATAAATATATGTGTGTGTGTGTGTGTGCGCGTGTGTGTGTATGTGTACATAGATATGCAAATAAATATGTGTAATTTTATTTTAATTTTTAAGAAAAACGTAGCGCTGTGTATCTGCAGTTGCGTGGGTCGGAGAGAGCGACGTGAGCCGGGCGGATGCGGCGCGGCGACGGGGGGGGGGGGGGGGGGGGGGGGGGGGGGACCAGCGCGGCAACAGCGCACCGACGCCCACCTCTCCCCTTCCGCCCTTCTCCAGTTCTCCAGCACGATGCACGCCGCCGCCGCCGGAGCCTGAGCTGGACAACGCCGCGCCTCTCCCGCTTCCACTGAATCGGGGGGCCCCGGCCTCTCCAGCACGGCGCACTGGCACCGCTCCAGCAGCACTTCTCCAGCACCGCTCCAGCGCGGGCGCAGCCTTCCAGTCTTTTTCCAGCGCTGCGTGGGGCGGGCAGTAATTGTCCATGGCAGACTTCTTGCGCGCCGCGCCAGTGTCAACTGGTATATAATATTATCGGCTCTGGAGGAGCAGACCACCTCGAGACCTACACGACACGTAGGCGAGCCTGCTGCCTGCTGCCTGCTGCCTGCTGCCTGCTGCCTGCTGCCTGCTGCCTGCTGCCTGCTGCCTGCTGCCTGCTGCCTGCTGCCTGCTGCCTGCTACCTGCTGCCTGCTGCCTACTACCTGCTGCCTGCTGCCTGCTGCCTGCTGCCTGCTGCCTGCTGCCTGCTGCCTGCTGCCTGCTGCCTGCTGCCTGCTGCCTGCTGCCTGCTGCCTGCTGCCTACTACGTACCTGCTGCCTGCTGCCGCTATCAGGGCTAGCAGGACGGGGAGGCCAGAGCAGACGGCGCTGTGGCCGGTAGAACCCGGCACGGCGGCGGCGCATCGCGGCGTGTACGGAGGTACTGCGGTACCCGGCGGTACCTGCCCGGCCGCACCATCCGGCGGGTGTGGTACCGCTCCGTTACGGCTGGGGGTAATAGCCCGTTTCCCTTCTTCTTGTTATTATATTCCTCCTATTCTTCGCCCGTCCCTTCTCCTTCCCTTCTCTTTATTTTTCGTCCTCCATTACGCGCGCGTCGGTCTCTCTTCGATGTCGTCGTCGTTTCCAGGCGCACCGCAGTCACTGCTGCGCGCTCGCATATAATGAGGGAACCAACTTTCGCATCTCCTCCTCTCTCTCTCGCTCTCCCACACACAGTATCGCATTAATCAGCTTCTCAAATATTCCCCCCTCCCCCGCGAGAAATCCAATAAAATTAACCCGCGCGCTGAAATGTTCAGCAACGTATGAAAAATTTCCAGCCCCCCCCCCCTCTGCTGGGCGACGTGTGCTGCTGCAGCCTGAACAAACACGGGCTTGATCGGCATTAGCATCCTACCGGGACTACTGAATGGGGAGAGGGGCCGCGACGAACCCGAGCGGTATGAATTGGAAACCCAAAGATTATTTTCTTCTCCTCTCGTTTCCTCTTCCCCGGCCTCACCTGTTTTCCATTCTCTCTCTGTCTCCCCCCCCCCCCTCTCTCTCTCTCTCTCTCTCTCTCTCTCTCTCTCTCTCTCTCTCTCTCTCTCTCTCTCTCTCTCTCTCTCTCTCTCTCTCTCTCTCTCTCTCTCTCGCTGTCTCTCTCCCTCCCTCTCGTGTGGACCTCCTGCTTCCACTCCCACTCACTCTGTCGCCACAGGAAGGGAACGGAGCAGCGGCATTCGCTACAGCCACTCCCTCTTGATGAATATGAGATGAATTATACAATAGGCCGGTTGCCGAGCCCGGCCGGTACGGGGCCCGGCCCATCTCCTGTGCCTGTCCGGCTCGTGAAATCGCCCTCACGACAAAGAGCAGAGGTTCTTGATTCGTACGAGGCCATAACCTCGTTCGCGGCCGTGTCGTACGAGCGCAGCGCGGCCCCCGCAGCCCCCGCAGCCCCCGCGGCCCCGGCGCCCCCTCCCCTCCGCGGCTCTCAGCATGTACAGTACAGTCTCCGATGCAAACAAACCCGGCTCTGTCCGTGCAGCGCAACACATTTGTGGCAGTGCCGCACGAAACGTGTTTCCTCGCAGAAGTTTCTGGCTAAATCCTTGTCCAAATTCCTTCTTTGCTTGCCGTAACCGCGCCCGGCGCCTGCAAGCGGTAGGGTAGGCCAGCCGCACGACAGGCGTGCGAGTCGATGTTGGGATTGCCTACCCACCGTGCGCCAAGACTGCGGCAAAACTGGTCAGTCTGTACGGGCATGAAAAGAAATGTGCATGGCATATTTTTAATTTTTTGCGCGCACGAATCGCACATCCCGGGTCCGCGGGGCCCCGGGGCCCCGGGCCGCCCGCACCGCCGTATACTCTCTTCAATTCTAATCTCCTGTAATCTGGAGCGGGCCGGCAGGCAACACTGATGGGCTTTGTTCTCTGGACCCGTGGGATTTAGGAAACTTGTTGCTGTAAGTTGGTAGTCATGAGCAGGGAGAGGGAGGGTGAGGGTCGTATTCAGCGGAGGCGGGCGGGAGGTGGAGACGGAAGGCTGGACAACAGCGTGCAAACGCTTTGCCCCTGGGATTATGCAGCCCGTATAGCGGACCCAGCATATCCTCCCTGCTGGAGCTGGACCAAATGACGCGTCTTCTCCAGCGAGATTATCGCCCCGACTCTGCAACGAGATATCGGCAGCACCGGCCAGGGCTAGCCAGGGCTCGGAATGAATCTCGGAGCACCCAGAAAAAAGACTTCTTGATTTAAGAAACGAAATCCTTTATTCAATACTCATTTCTTTGATTCAATCCAAATTTGTCTTGAATGAAGTTTAATCGCTTTGAATCGAGTCTAATTTGACCTTGGCTGGATCAAGTCTATTTAGACTTGATTCGAGGGAACATTTTTCTAGGTCTAAACTAAAAGTAGCCTTAAACCAAAGTTTTAAATTTGAATCAAGTCTCATTTGACTTTCATGAAAGCAAAAGTAGAATTCGGCTTTTCAAGACTACGTTTTTCTGGGTGAGAGATTTAAAGCGGACTCTGTTTCTGTGGTCGCGCGGCAGCGCAGCAGTGCATGCATTTTGACTTCATTACACCGCGGGCTTCAACTATTTCCCTGCAGACTGCGTTGGGGCCAACGCCCCACCGCGGCCTTTGTCCGTCTCTCTCTCTCTCTCTCTTCTCTCTCTCTCTCTCTCTCTCTCTCTCTCTCCTTACCTCTCTCTCCCTCTCTCTCCCAGGTGCTCCGGCCGGCTGAGATCTCTCTCGGACATAAGCCGGCGAGCGCCGCCCCCGAAATGAGCCGTGGCCGGCGCAGAAAAGAGTTTGGCGGTGCGAGCCGAGATATGAGACGCGTCACTTGCCAGCAGCGCCAGCAGCACACGGCGGACAAACTTGGAATTACTTTCCTCGCGAGACACTCTCTGCGGCCGCAGTCCCCGCCGCCGCCGGGATGAGCCGGGATAGAGCCAAGCCGTAAGGAAAAAGGACAGACATAAACGGACGACAGACGGAACACGGTCGTATGAAAACGAGTGCGAAGCACGAAAAGAGACGGAAACGGCGGCGGCGCGGTGGTGAGCGGAGAACAACTGAACTCACCCTGCAGTGCGCCGCGAGACCCCGCAGTGCTACGCAATGGGGTCTGCGCTGGGTGGGGCGCGCTATCGCATCATCTCCGAACCGATGACTTTGATTCGGACGGCGAGTACTACTGCATGTCGTTCTCTCTCTCTCTCTCTCACTCTGTATGCGCTCGCGGCGATATGCGTCGGTACGAACTCTCGCTGTCTCTCTCTCTCTCTCTCTCTCTCTCTCTCTCTCTCTCTCTCTCTCTCTCCATCTGATCCACTGAAGCGGTTCATTTTACGAGGACTGCATCGGACGGTAATGAGACAACGCACACACACTCGTCCGGCGGGAAGAGTGAGAGGGAGAAAAAGAAGGGGGAAGAGAGAGAGGTGCGTTACACAGGTTTCATTCATGAATAAATAATGGCCGCATTACACTCGCAGGTCACCGTCTCGCACACACACACACACACACACACACACACACACACGGAGGTAGGAGTAGTACCACCACCACTACCTCCACCTACCTCAGCACGCGCTGCTCGTGGTCCGACCGTGTTCCTGTTTGAAGCTGTCAGGTTGGACCGTCTCGTGACGTGCACTGCGCACTGCCCCCCCCCCCCCCCCCCCCGCCCTACCAAAGCAGTTCGGAAAACGACTTTCCTGCTCATCTTTCTCCGTCTTTTGTTGTGTGCGCAAGCGCGCGCGCCGCGTCAGACCGGGCGGCTTTTAGTAGAGAGAGAGAGAGAGAGAGAGAGAGAGAGAGAGAGAGAGAGAGAGAGAGAGAAGGGATGACGGTGATGGGTACCGCCCGACGCGTCCACTCCGCCGTGAGGGCCCATCTCCGTCACTGGATGTAATTTGGTAATAGCCCTCCGAGGTCCCGGCCGGCGGCGGTAGGGTACCCCTCCGGTACCCCCGGTACCCCCGGTACCCCCCCCCCCCCCGGTACCCCCCCCCCCCCCGGTACCTCCCCGGTACCCCTCCGGTACCGCTCGGGTACCCCTGCCGGAGTCCCCCGGACCCCCGGGCCCTTGGGGTCCAGCCCAGTCAGGGCTCGCCGTACTTACCTGTGCGTCCGCGTGCCACATGTGTAATGGCGGAAGTGGAACGACGCCGCATTGATTGCTCGCATTCACTCCACACGTCAAAACCGGGTGAGTTGGCCGAGTTAGTTTTACCTTGATTTCGCAACCAGCAAGAACTTTAGTTGCGAAAACTTTTATTGAGTTAGAAAAAAAGTCCCTTCGTGAGCAAAAGATACAAAAAAAAAAATGCCTCCGACGAAGATTTGAAGCCTGAACCTCTCGATCGCCAACCGGGGTTGTCACGAAGCAGAGCACTTCCGACCGTGTACCAAATTAACTTTATGATAATACAGCCTCATAACATTTATGGTTCTTTATAATACCTTTTGATAACTATTGCCCAAACCTGCAGTATTTATAATACTTCATAATATAGTACTTCGTGCACTGTTTGGGCGAATCGGCCTCCCTCGCCGCTCCCCCAGCATTCGATCGTTTGACGCCGGCCCCTGTAATTTCCACTCCGCCCCCACCGGCCCCCGCCGGCCCCCGCCGGGCCGCTCTGCGGGTGGTATTGACATTTTTAACGCGTCTCAGTGAACCTAGGCGCCGCAGTGCCGGCGCGTTAGGCCTGTGTGGAGTGACAGCGCAGCCTCTGCCGCCCTCAAACATTCTCATCCTCTAGGTTTGTGGAGCGACAGCACAGCCCCCGCCGCCCTCAAACATTCTCATCCTCTAGGTTTGTGGAGCGACAGCACAGCCTCTGCCGCCCTCAAACATTCTCATCCTGTGTACCGAAGAGGGCTGTCGCTGTCTATAAGTTACGGGGGGAAGCGGCCCGGTGACTTTTGGCCGCATCTTTGTGAGCGGCGCGGACCTTTCCACTTTCCCGCCTCCCCGGAATGAGGCCTTCATCGCGCCCACTCAAAGTGATATAATTTTGTCCCCTTCTGGGTAATATTGTCGTCGTCCCTCCGGGCCGCAGACCGACTTCTCCGCTACCGGGAAAACAGAATCACGCCGCGCAGTCTCGGGGAAACAAGAAGAATAGAGGGAATGACGTGACTGGAGCCCCGTGATGGCGAGGGTAAGTGCTGGTAAGTGACAAGCGGCCAGAGCGGGAAGGGAAATTAAGGGAGGGAAAAAAGGAGGCGAGAAGCAGGAGGAAAGCGGGGGGGAGAATGTGAGGTGGGGAAGGAGCGGCGAGCGACGCGTCGTGATGGTCGGGTTAATCAAAAGCCCACCGGCTACAAGGACGAGGACGACTCGGGGGCCCACTGCTGTGGGGCCGCGGCAGCCTACAGGCTGGGCTGGGCTGGGCTGGGCTGGGCTGGGCTGGGCTGGGCTGGGCTGCGTACGGTAAGCTTCACCGGATCGTCTCGCGCTCGCAAAAAGATACCGCGCTCGCACTGCACACGCTGCTACTGCTTTAGTCTAGATCCGGGTGGAGTACGGCGGGAACAATATGGCCCCCCAACAGCAGGGTGCGAGACTTGCGCACTGCACTTGCCTTACTCCGGGCATTTGGCGCCGGCTGCGACCTCGGCTGGGAGCGCAGTACACGTCGTCCAATGCTACTGCTTCGAGGGCGTGAACAACGGGGGGCGAACTGAGCGGGCTAGCAACGCTGTGAGTGCGAGAGAGACAGAGTCGTGCCAACCTCTGCAACCAAAACAGTCAACTGAGTGTCTAGTGAATCCAGCCGGCCGTGATCGGCAGGTGAGAGCTCTCCAACTGCCCACCGGACTCGGATCTCAGCAGCGTGTCACCGCAGCCGCAGTGCAGAGAGCGAGACAGTGGCCCGAGGGTTCGATCCCGGTCGGAGCGGATGATATTTTAACGCCTCTTATTCGGTTTACGGTCGGTCCCTATTTAGGTACCCGCCTTTTAAGGTACTGACGTCACCCTCAGTGACAAATCCCCTGATCGATAGGCAGACCCGCTACGCACTTCTGCCGAGGTAGCTAAGTATGGCAGATCGCCCCCGTTGGGCGTGAAACAAGGCGTGAAGCACGCCAACTCTGGCCGGGGTACTCCAATATCGTTGAGGTCCGCGGCCGTGGCAGCACGCCGAGGGGACAACCACTCATTAAAATTGTGTACACAGATTTCAGCACGGTAAAAGTAAATCCTTTTTTTAGAAGGACGCAAAAAACGGAAAAGGGCGAAATAAAGGGTGTTCCGAGAAGAAGGAATAATGCCTTTCCACTACAAAAGGCCACCAAGCTGCGCTTAGAGGGGTAGGACGTAGCGGTCCAAGGAGGTGGGACGTCCTGGTACCGAGACTGCAAAATGGTGCAGGAAAGGGGTGGGACGTCCTGGTCCCGAGGTGGTCTGTGGATACAGACGGGGGGTGGGACGTACAGGTCCAGAGGCGGCCAATGTGTGCAGACGGGGGGAGGGACGTCCTGGTCCCGAGGTGGTCTTTACGTACAGACGGGGGGTGGGACGTCCTGGTCCCGAGGTGGCCAATGTGTGCAGACGGGGGAGGGACGTCCTGGTCCCGAGGTGACCAATGTGTGCAGACGGAGGGTGGGACGTCCTGGTCCTGAGGTGGCCAATGTGTGCAGACGGGGGGTGGGACGTCCTGGTCCCGAGGTGGCCAATGTGTGCAGACAGGAGGAGGGACGTCCTGGTCCCGAGGTGGTCTTTGCGGTACAGACGGGGGGTGGGACGTCCTGGTCCTGAGGTGGCCAATGTGTGCAGACGGGGGGAGGGACGTCCTGGTCCCGAGGTGGTCTTTACGTACAGACGGGGGGTGGGACGTCCTGGTCCCGAGGTGGCCAATGTGTGCAGACGAGGGGAGGGACGTTCTGGTCCCGAGGTGGCCAATGTGTGCAGACGGGGGGTGGGACATCCTGGTCCCGAGGTGGCCAATGTGTGCAGACGGGAGGAGGGACGTCCTGGTCCCGGGGTGGTCTTTGGGTACAGAAGGGGGGTGGGACGTCCTGGTCCGGAGGCGGCCAATGTGTAGAGAGAGACGACGGGGGGGGGGGGACGTCCTGGTCTTGAGGTGGCCAATGTGTGTAGACGGGGGGAGGGACGTCCTGGTCCCGAGGTGGCCAATGTGTGCAGACGGGGGGAGGGACGTCCTGGTCCCGAGGTGGCCAATGTGTGCAGACGGGGGGTGGGACGTCCTGGTCCGGAGGCGGCCAATGTGTGCAGACGGGGGGTGGGACGTCCTGGTCCCGAGGTGGCCAATGTGTGCAGACGGGGGGGGAGGGACGTCCTGGTCCCGAGATGGCCAATGTGTGCAGACGGGGGAGGGACGTCCTGGTCCCGAGGTGGCCAATGTGTGCAGACGGGGGAGGGACGTCCTGGTCCCGAGGTGGCCAATGTGTGCAGACGGGGGGTGGGACATCCTGGTCCCGAGGTGGCCAATGTGTGCAGACGGGAGGAGGGACGTCCTGGTCCCGGGGTGGTCTTTGGGTACAGACGGGGGGTGGGACGTCTTGGTCCGGAGGCGGCCAATGTGTAGAGAGAGACGTGGGGGGGGGGGGGCGTCCTGGTCTTGAGGTGGCCAATGTGTGTAGACGGGGGTGGGACGTCCTGGTCCAGAGGCGGCCAATGTGTGCAGACGGGCGGTAGGACGTCTTGGTCCCGAGGTGGCCAATGTGTGCAGACGGGGGGATGGGACGTCCTGGTCCCGGTCTCGATCCTATCCCTAACGCATGGTAACGTTAGGTTAGCCAGGTCGCCAGGTCACGATAGGGGGTTAAAGAGTGGCCTAATACGGTCACATAGTTTATGAACCCCCCCCCCCTCCCCCCTCCCCAAGCACCTGCGAGATACCAAAGTAGGTCAGCCTGCACGGCACGGATTTATGATTGAGTCGTGTTTGTCTACCCATTCCTATCTAGTACCTCTCATCAGGCATGTAGTGTTTAAAACTTGTTCTGAGTCTCTTCCATGGTGTTAACAACTCGAAAAGTAAATCTCTGACGTTCGTGAGCAGAAGCGGCGTCTTTGTTTGCAAATTCAAATTCGGGCAAATCGTCAAATATCTTCTTGTGCCGACTCAAAATGTAAAACAAAATTTATTTTGTACTGTTTTGACACGAAATCTACCCGAAAAGTCGCGTAAGATAGCTTTAAAAGAAAATTGGCCGCAGAACGTTTAGCGGAACAATGAGAAGGCCGCCATTCTCGGGCCGGCGGTCTGCCGAAGCGGGGGCGCTGGGACTTTTGCGCGCTGTATTCAAAACTACGGGACGTCGGTCGGGGTCGCAATGTTCGTGCACGTCTGCATCCACAGACCACCTCGGGACCAGGACGTCCCACCCCCGTCTGCACTCATTAGACACCTCGTGACCAGGACGTCCCACCCCCGGTCTGTACCCAAAGACCACCTCGGGACCAGGACTCCCCCCCCCCCCCCGTCTGCACACATTTGCCACCTCGGGACCAGGACGTCCCACCCCACGTCTGCACACATTGGCCACCTCGGGACCACGACGTCCCACCCCCCGTCTATACCAACAGACCAGCTCGGGACCAGGACGTCCCCCCCTCCCGTCTGCACACATTGGCCACCTCGGGACCAGGACGTCCCACCCCACGTCTGCACACATTGGCCACCTCGGGACCACGACGTCCCACCCCCGTCTATACCAACAGACCAGCTCGGGACCAGGACGTCCCCCCCCCCCGTCTGCACACATTGGCCACCTCGGGACCAGGACGTCCCACCCCCGGTCTGTACGTACAGACCAGCTAGGGACCAGGACGTCCCTCCTTCCTCCCTTGTCTCTACACATTGGCCGCCTCCGGACCAGGACGTCCCACCCCCCTGTCTGTACTTAAAGACCACCTCGGGACCAGGACGTCCGACCCCCCGTCTGTACCCACAGACCAGCTCGGGACCAAGACGTCTGACCCCCCGTCTGCACACATTGGCCACCTCAGGACCAGGACGTCCCATCCCCCGTCTGTACCTACAGACCACCTCAGGACTAGGACGTCCCACCCCCCGTCTACACACATTTGCCACCTCGGGACCAGGACTCCCCCCCCCCCCCCCACCGTCTGCACACATTTGCCACCTCGGGACCAGGACATCCCACCCCCCGTCTGTACCCAAAGACTACCTCGGGACCATGACGTCCCTCCCCCGTCTGCACACATTGGCCACCTCGGGACCAGGACGTCCCATCCCCCGTCTGTACCTACAGACCACCTCAGGACTAGGACGTCCCACCCCCCGTCTACACACATTTGCCACCTCGGGACCAGGACGTCCCACCCCCCGTCTCTACGTACAGACCAGCTAGGGACCAGGACGTCCCTCTCCCCCCCCCCCCCCTCCCTTGTCTCTACATATTGGCCGCCCCCGGACCAGGACGTCCCACCCCCTGTCTGTACCTAAAGACCACCTCGGGACCAGGACGTCCGACCCCCCGTCTGTACCCACAGACCAGCACGGGACCAGGACGTCCCACCCCCCGTCTGCACACATTGGCTGCCTCGGGACCAGGACGTCCTATCCCCCGTCTGTACCTACAGACCACCTCAGGACTAGGACGTCCCACCCCCGTCTACACACATTTGCCACCTCGGGACCAGGACGTCCCACCCCTTCTCTACACATTGGCCGCCTCCGGACCAGGACGTCCCAACACCGCAGGACCATGACGTCCCCCCCCCCCCCCCCCCCACCCTTTCTTTAGCTCCCTGTCCCGCCAAGACTACGACGTCCTATTCTCGGACTGTGACGTCTGCCCCTTTTTTTTTTGCTAAGGAGGTGTAGGGTTGAGGAAGGGTCCATCCTTTTCTTGCCATATCCTTTTTTTCAAAATTTTGCCGTCCTTCTAAAAAAAGGATTTACTTTTACCGTGAGGATTTCGTCGGATTACACCCCGTAGTTTTCGTTAATTTTAGAATTTTATTGCTTTTCTGGCCATATCAGCCTGTGTAGGTATTATTTTTCGGCATAAAGTCCAAGTCCAACTTCAAATTCGCAATTTTTATCACTTTCTTCTTAAAAATTTCTAGAATTTTGTACACATGATTACGCTAGTGATTCGCCCCTCGCAGCACGCACACACACATCCACAAGCGCGCGCGCTCAGGGGTTCTACTCGGTGCGCTCTCCTGCTCCGAGTCTTTCGGATCCCACAGACCACTGGGTAGGCAACCCATTCGACACGGCTGTGTCGCAGACCCCCGCGCGCGCACACAAACACACACACACACACACACGCATGGCGTCGGCGCCACCCGCCTCCGAGGCAGAAAGCGAAAAAGATGAAAAAACTCGGGCGAATGTACATTCCGTCAGAGGTGGAAAGGGAAAAAAAAGCAGAAAGGAAAGGAAAAAGACAGCAGTGCGTCATAAAAAATGTCTTGGCTAATGTACTTCTATGCCCTAGGGGTTGCGTGGGGCCGTGTATGAGCGTGTGTGTGTCACTAGGGGAGAGCAGGAAGAAGAAGAAGAAGAGAGAGAGAAAGAGAGAGCGAAAGAGAGGAAGCGAGGTGACGCACCGCGCTTCCCGAAGCGCAGAGGCGGAAAATCAGTAACATTGCTTCAAGATTCTTGGCTTTCCCGGAAGGCTGCGATGATATCACCTGAGGGACACAATCAGACGACCATTACTGCCCCCCCCCCCCCCACTTCCACTGCTCCATCCCACCCACCCACATCACGTCGGACGTTAGGAGGGGGGGGGGGAGAAAGAAATGAGTGAGTGAGAGCAGAAGGAACTCTGACCCAAACAATCAAACCATGTAAGGGTCGAGGTAGAGCTGCACCGGAGGCTGGGAGACTTCCTCTCCGGTCGCCACGAAATAATTAGACCGAATTGCCCCGCGCAGCCGGTCCGTCCGTCTGCTACACGTTTATCCGTCCGCTCGTCCAATCTTGTGCTTCCTCCAGTGGTCCCGGTGTTTGAGTGGGGCGCCAGGAGGACGCAGGGAGGTGATTGCGTTCGGTACCGATCATGAGGCTCTTCGATCCCGGCCGATGGACACGGCGATGGCTCCCAATCTTCTGTTAGCGCGGCTCCCGTGCGCTGGGGACACTAGAACTGTGAACCACGTAATAGAGTGCTCCGGAGACGGCCAGAACGGAGGTAAGAAGTCGTCAGGGAGCGTTCACAAACTACGGGACCTTTGTGGGAGGGTGGTGCTATGGAGCAGACTGTCGTTGGCGCAGGCCTGAGTCAGCCCTCTGTGACTGCAGGGTCGGTGGGTTCGATTCCCACAGACGGTTTTACGCACTGCACTCCCGCGCTGATTTTTTTTTTCGCGTAGGATTCCAGAACGGCCGCTAACGAAGGACAAAGGAGAAGTATGAGAATTAACGGGTTCGAAACCCCCGCTCCACTGCAAAGATCAAGCGCCTTTCGGTGCAACACACGCGAATTTCTGGTACTGCACGAAGAAAAATGATTAGTTGTCACAACGAATTAGTTCGTAGATTTTGACGCAAGCACCATATTTAGTTGTGAGAACTAAGATTTCGTTGGGACAACTAAAAGTCAGTTGCGTCAGCAAAAAGTGAAAAAAACTACTCTTCGCTGACGCCACTGACTTTTTGCTGACGCAACTGACTTTTCACAACTAAATATGGTGCTTGCGTCAAAATCTACGAACTAATTCGTTGTGACAAGTAATCATTTTTCTGCGTGTTTCTCCAGCTTCCTTCTCCTTCTTTACGACTCTTTTTGCTTTCGTTTGGGCTTCAACCAGAGTGCTCTATTGCCGATTCACAGACCATTTCCCGTCATTTCCGCGCACGAATTTCGAGAAAACATTTTTTTCTTTCCTTTTATATTTTTATTTTGTTTTGGAGTTGAGGCTGGGTCCGGTGTCCTCCACACGCATCACAAACACACAGCGAGCGCTGGATTTTTCATCCCGACAGGGCCCCCGTCAGCCCCCGTCAGCCTGGCTGACAGCATGACCACCGGCATCGACGCGCGCGCGCCTGACACTTTGTTTCCGGAGCGGTGCAAGGAGAGACGGGGAGCGATGGAAAAGCGCGGGGCCAGTTGTTTGGAAAGAGAGAGGCATGATGTGGAGCCTCTGTCTGTCTCTCTCCCTCTCACTGCGGCATTGCTCGGCGCGGTGCATTTTGTCGAAACACGCCGCAGGGAGGGAAGTCCTCAAGGGCGGCGCTGAAGAAGAACAAAAAGATGTCACGTGATGTAACGCCGCGTCCGTCCAGCCGCGCGAAATACCGGCACTCGTTTCGAAAAGGAGGTGGCGGTGGTGGTGGTGGTGGTGGCGGCGGTACGGCGCGCGACAAAACCTCCACGACGGCGACGTCCTGCGACGTGCCAGAGGCCGCCCTGCCGTATGATGCCGCGCCGACCGGAGAGAGAAGCAGAGGTCAGAGGACAAAACTTATGACACAACACAGGAGAGAGAGAGAGAGAGAGAGAGAGAGAGAGAGAGAGAGAGAGAGAGAGAGAGAGAGGAAGATGGCCACGGGGCACGTTCCGCCGCCGTGGAGGTGTCATACTTAACGAGACGTGTACACGGCGAGGTTGGCCTGCCTGCCTGTCGCACTGCGCGCCGTTTTTGAAAACTCGCTCTGCACGCGCGAAAACATAAGGCCTCCTGAATTATTCGCTCACATCACACGACAAAAAGAATGGTCTGCGCCGTCTGTGAAGACGACACATAACGATTTGTTTTGTTTCGTTTTGTTACTTCGTCTGACTTTTTTCCTCCCTGTATTTTTGTGTAAATCTTTCTGGGACTGGGCCGTGCCGGAGTGGGCAGAGTCGTGGACACAGCTACGTGTCCCTCCGGTCCTGGCAACCTGGCAAAGCAGCAAATCGGCCTGAGTCAGGACACCCGCGGCTAGCAAGCGGTGGCGGCAGAGGCGGCATCGGCGCCCTGGCCGCGCCAGAGATACGTGGGTTCAACGCCGGCCCACCCCGTCTTTTTCCCTAAGTAGCAGCAGGACACACAAAGGCGCTTTAGACCCGAGTGAGTAGTGCGGTGAGGGAGGAAGAGGAGGTGAGCGGAGCTGGAGAGGAGAGAGAGAGAGAGAGAGAGAGAGAGAGAGAGAGACGTCCCGTGTCCCGTCCGCTCCGTCGTTCACGTAGATAGGAAGGGCTCCGTTTCCGGTCGGCAGGTAAGCTCGCTTCCTGTGCCGGCGGTACTCTCTGCTGGAGCTCTGTATCCCCCCCTCCCCCGCACCTCTGACTCTCTCTCTCTCTGTCTGTCTCTCTCTCCCCCCCCTCTTTTAGATCGCAAAAGAGCCTTCTGTTTATCAGCTTGCCACGCCTGAGTTTCGATTTTGATTTTTTGGCATTTATTCACACGGCGCACCTTATTATAGTAGACTATCACTCCACTTCTTAACTTACTGCCCTTTTACCTTACTTTTCTCTGCGTGCCTGGGAATTCTGCAGCGATGAGTCGAATGTATCTCTTCCGCCGTGGTCGCGGCCTGTGTGTGTGTGTGTGTGTGTGTGTGTGTGTGCATTGGGTCCGGCCTGGCTGTGTGTGCGGTGTTATTCAGAAGATATATGGGTCCCGGCCTGGGTCCCGGCCCGGGTCCCGGCCTGCCTCCGGCTCCTCCCGCTCCTCCGGTCTGTTGGGACGCCGTGGTCGGCCGCTGGAGCACCGCTGGAGCACCGCTGGAGCCGGCCGCTGGAGAGGCTGGAGCCGCTGGAGCCGCAGGGGGATGGATATTGCGGACGGTTTGACATCCGCAGGTAAATGCCCGGCCGGCCAGCAGCAGAGCGTAGCACCGCGCCGCGTAGCTTTGGCCTTTGCGGGAGCCATTTCATTCATCAAAGTCTGCCGCGGAGCGCCGTGGCGGGGCCCCCCCCCCCCCCCCCCCCCCTTCCCCCTCCTTCTCCTGTGCCCTCCCGCTCACTCGCTCTCTGCCGCCGCCGCTGCCATGACGTGAATCCGAAATGCGGATGACAATAATAATGATTTCAGGTCCGGAATGTCGTTAGGAAGAGCATCACCACGCGCGCTTGTGGAATCAATATAAAAAATAAAGAGAGGGGGAGAGAGAGAGAGAGAGAGAGAGAGAGAGAGAGAGAGAGAGAGAGAGAGAGAGAGAGAGAGAGAGAGAGAGAGAAAGAGAGAGATAGACAGTCTGTTTGGAGAATGAAGTCACGCGGGCTCACAAGCAAACTTTTGTTCTTCTGCTCAATTTACTCTCGGGGACGCAAATTGACATGGGAAATCGATGTGGCTGGAATTTTTGGTCGATTTTTTGAATTTTCATAGACAAACGCAGACTTTTGATGATTTGGTTCGATTTGACTTTTCTCATAGATGTCTGTGCAGCAGCTTTGGCGGAGTACTGTCTGCCGAGGACAGTGTTCAAGGTTCTCGCGCGAACTCTGTGTCGTGGCGTTTCCGTCGTCTCTTTCTTCTTCTTCTCCTCTGCGGTCCGCCGGGTTCTGTTGCACCGCGGCATGGCTACGATGTCTGGGCGGGCCTAGGCGGCCTCCAGGTAGAGCAGCTAGCCGGGGAGCCCCGGCGGGGCCCGGTGGGGCTCGGCCTTTGGTCGTGGGGCCATCTTTTCATTCTTTATTCTCGCTCACTTCCTTCTTCACACCGTTGGTTATTGTCTCCTCTGTCCGTGTGTTTACAAAAAAAAATACGTTTCCTCTCCAGCATCCCAGTGTCGGTGTGCGCATCAGGTCAGGTGTGTGCGTGCGTACGGGACCAGAGTCCAGCGCGGTGCTGAAATAACGCTGGAGAAACACTGGAGAATCGTAGGCGGCGTTCCAGCACACCAGTGATCTTACTGCCGAGGAAGCACACTAGGACACAAGGATTGAGGACACGACACTGTGACACTCTGCCCTTGAGCACTGGAAGAATTTGCAGGAGAAATATACTGGAGGCATCCAGGCAGGCACTGCAGTGGAGGTGGCTGGAGCTGGAGAAACGTGCGCCGACCAGAGCCATTAGGGCGGCGGGACCGATTCCCTTTTTGTCAATGGACGAGTCGATCGGCAGGACTCCAGCGTTGCGCTGCTGCTGGAGCGGCTGGAGAAGGAGGGGGAAGAAGAATGAGCTGGAGCACGGAGAGGACGGGGGAACAGCAAGGTCAGGACGGCCTGGAGGCTCCAGCGAGGAGCCAGCTGCTGGAGCGGCTGGATAGAACGGCCTGTGAATGGAGCGGGCTGCAGGCTTGCACCAAGAGCACGGCAAATCGAAATTTCGGTGTCGAAGAGAGTTATTCCTGCGTCAAAGCGCCGAATGGAATTGAAACGTTCGCGAACTTGTCCGAAGAGAGCACAGCATGAGGTGCTGCGGGCACATCCTGTTACGAGTCCCCGGACCAGCGAGAGCAGAGCTGGCAGAGCGCGCCCTACAGGTATAATAAAATCGTCTAATACGAAGGCGGGACGGACCAGACGTTTGGGTATTCCAGGCGCGTCGTATCGCATAAACAAGGCGGAGGCAGCCGGCAGGCGGATTTGGTATCTTTTGTCTGAGTGCGTGCATCAGATTAAGAGTCCGGCCCCACAGATTATTGGGTGTATTGTCGGTAATGCGGGGGATAATGCTGTGCGACTTGCCTCGACGAATGCGCGGTGCAGAGTAGTATCGGTGTCGCAACGTGCTTACTTACCTTCCGATATCGCAGGAAGGCAGACCTGGAGGAAAATACTCACCGGAAACACAGAATGCAAAAAAAAAAAAAAAAAACACTGTCGGCCCTACTTTTTCTATCCGGCGTGCATTCGGAGGCTGAAACCGAAACCTTTCGCACTTTTTCCCGGCGAACAGGCGGCGGGGGCTGGCGAGGAGTGAGGGGGCGAGGTGACTCTGCTACCGACCACCAGAGCCGGCCGGTCGGTCCCTCGATGTAGACTCACTCACTGACCGTTTGCAACTAAAATTGAATTCCAAAGTTGGGAATTGTTCGGCAGAGCGGGTGTGCCCGTGCCTTTGCCCGCGTGCACTGGTGGTGTCCCCCATCCCCTTCCCAACGCGGGGGAGGGGGGATGCGTCCCGCCGCGCGCTGCGCACTGCGCATAGGGCGGTGAGAAGAGGGAGCGCTGCAATTCGAAGAGAGGCAGCTCTCATGTTTGCTCTGCAAATACATTATTTGCCCCTCGCGATGTAGTATATTTCTTTTTTTCGCGCGCGTGTTATTGCACGATGAAAGCAAGCGCGTGGCTGGCGCGTGACTGGCGCGTGGCTGGCGCGTGGCGCCGGGGATCGCATGAGTCCCCCGCCATAGTACGACGACACGTCGGCGACCCCGGCCCCGGGCGTAGGTTTACAAGCCTCGCACTCGGGCCTGTGAATTGGTCTCAGTATACGGCTGCAATACAACGCCGGATTAACATTATTATTTTTTCCTGTGTACTCCTTTCCTCGCCGCCCGGCGTCAGGAGTGGGCGTTCAGGTTTCCTGAGCGGGCACCGGAGGGGGGGGGGGGGGGGGGGGGGGGGGGGGGCTCCACCTCAGGCCAGGTAGGTATGAGCCATTCAGAGACTCGAAAGGCACGGAGAGGTGGGAGGGGGGCCCAGCGGCTCCAGCGGCTCCAGCGGCTCCAGCGGCTCCGGCACGATCCAGCATCCAGGGTCCGAGGCGCGCGTCGACGGTACAATACTCCCCGGCCGCACCTACAGCGCTGCCAGCCTGCATCAGTAGTTATTTATTCCGATTTATTTTTTACTTTTCCCTCTGCGGCATACTATTTGGACTTATTTAGAATTAATTAATTTCAATGTGTGAGATGGGAGTGCGCGTGGAATTTGAGGGATAACTGCCCGCGTTCTGGGTCGGATGTTTTTTTTCGGTGAATGTTTTCCTGAAGGTTGAGCGGACTCTAGGCGCAGAGCGGACCCCGGGCGCAGAGCGGACTCCGGGCGCAGAGCGGACTCCGGGCGCAGAGCGGACTCCGGGTGCAGAGCGGACTCCGGGCGCAGAGCGGACTCCGGGCGCAGAGCGGACTCCGGGCGCAGAGCGGACTCCGGGCGCAGAGCGGACTCCGGGTGCAGAGCGGACTCCGGGCGCAGAGCGGACTCCGGGCGCAGAGCGGACTCCGGGCGCAGAGCTGACTCCGGGCGCAGAGCGGACTCCGGGCCGGTCGGGATGGCTGATCACCCGGATAACGTCCGTGGAATGGAGGCTCAATGGAAAGTGGGGGCTCAAGGCGGGGTATATGCGGTCCCTGCTGTGTCCCCCTGGATCCGCACCTGTCCCGGAGGGGGCTCCTCCCGCCCCCGCCGGTGAAATATGTATGACGGCGGGATAAAGCGGCGGCCGCGGCGTGGCTTACCCGGGTACCGAATTCAATTTGAACGATGAGTCAATGCGATGCTCCGAAGGAGGGGATCGGTGCCTCTGCTGCTGCCCCCGCTGGGCTGGGCTGGGTACTGGATACTGAGAGAGAGAGAGAGAGAGAGAGAGAGAGAGAGAGAGAGAGAGAGAGAGAGAGAGAGAGAGAGAGAGAGAGAGAGAGAGAGAGGGGGGGGGGGGTGGCGATCGGAGTACCTCATTTGTGCGTGTTAAAGGGTGCGTACACTTTATACGAGTGCGCGATACACTCGCGATAATTTTGAACAAAGCCAGAGACAGAGCCTGCTAGTCAGTCCCATGTCGCAGCGAGGGGCAAGTGAAGGAAGAGCGGAGGACGTGAGACTATAGCGGAGGAAACGAGGGGGAGAAGAAGGAAGAGAAATAAGAATGAAAGAAGACAGGGTACCTGGCCAGGGTTGCCGCGCGACAGACAGACCGGCACAGCCATTATGAATGGGTTAGGCCTGAAAGACGGAACGCTGAACATCACCGGGACGGGACGCGGCGCGGGGAAAGGGAGAGAAGAGCCAGCCGCGGCGGGGGCCGGGGGGGGGGGGGGGGGAGCGATCGGTCCAGTACCCATCCCCGCCCCCTCCGCTACCCCTCCGGTACCCCTCCCCTCCCACCCTCCCACCGCGCCTGTCCTGTAGCATGCCAGCATGCCGCACCGGCCGACTGGCCAGTGGGAGGGCTCCGTTGGGCTCCACTCGGGCCCCGCCTGGCTCGGCTACGCTCAAAACACACCCACAAAAAAAAAAAAGAAAACTAGAGAGAAAGATGAAATGAAACCTTACAGCAAACAAAATGCGTAGGTCTTTGCGGATTGCAGTCAACGCAAAAAAGAAAAAGAAAACTTCTTGATGACTGAATTATTTTTTTCGGCCGTCACTGTACGCAGTCAGAGAGTGGAAGGTGGAAGGTCCGGTAATCGAACCGGATTGAAATTGGCCGCGCGGAGAGGCGGTGACTTTGAGACGTGACCCCTGTCGGCTGTAACAAGGGTGTGTAACCGGCGTGCCATCAGCGGGCCGGGGACAGGGTCGGGGACGGGGCCGGGGCCTGGCTGGCCATGCTCCATACCAGCCCCTCGGGAGGAAATGCAATTATTATTGGCAGCCGCCTGACACTGCGGGCAGCCGGGTCGGTATTCGCAGAGCAGCCGTGCTCAATCATACATGTCCCGCGCGTAGCTCCGCGTAGCCCCGAGAGCTACGCTGGACTACGGAGCAATAAGGCCCCGCAGCACACGGGAGTTGGACGCGGTCCAGTGCGTGATGACCCCTGCGGCCTGCGGGGCCTGCGGCACGGTGTTGGACGACGTGCCACACGACCCCGAGAGAGCTGCTCCCGGCTCACGCCCAAGGAGAGCCACCTCAGCTACGGAGACTCGTGGCGCAGCCGGCGCAGCGCAGATGAAGGCGATTTTCCTCGCGACAGCTTTCACCACAGGCGTTGCACGTAGCACACACACCTGAACAAGGTCGGCCGCAAAGGGAAACCATAAACCGTGCGTTTTCCGCGCAGATCTCGTCACAAACGTCTTGGTGAAAAATATCTTCCTCCGGTCGGAGTGCAGCCCCCCCCCCCCCCCCCCCCCCCCCCCCCACCTACAGCCGACGCCCATCGCGTATTTGGCCATTTGCCTAAAGGACGAGCTGTTTGGCTGCATCCCGTGGACACCTTTGGGGGGGGGGGGGGGGGGGGGGGAGGAGCCGTGCCAAAACATGCGTCACGAGGCCGGAGGTGTGTATAAGCAGCCATACGTACCGATACGCGATGAAGCACTTGCTGGAAAAGAAAAACACACTTGGAACCACCGAGCCGGCTGAAAAGGGCCACCAGGACAAGAGCCCCGTGTGCGCATGCCGTCCCGCGCGGCACGGCTGCGTTCGGGTTGCCTACCTCGGAGGACACCGCCGGGGCTCTCTAAAGTGCTCGGCCCGGATTATTCTTGGCAAACGCAGCCCGGTTCGTATTCCGCGCGGAGCGGCCCGCACTGCCGCTCAGCAACACGACACCCACATCCGCTACAGAGAGGACGATGCAGCACACAGAGAGAGCGAGAGAGAGCGAGAGGAAGAGAGAGAGAGAGAGAGAGAAAGAGAGAGAGAGAACATTATTATTGGTAGCATTGACATTGCTTTCCGGATAACTGCGCGCGGGTACACAGAACGCAAAAGCCCGCTCTCTTTCCCCCTCGTTATCCACCGCCCGCTTCTTTCTCTCTCTCTCTCTCTCTCTCTCTCTCTCTCTCTCTCTCTCTCTCTCTCTCTCTCTCTCTCTCTCTCTCTCTCTGCGCCACTCCCATGATGGTCAAACAGAGAGAGAGAGAGAAAGAAAGATAAAGAAGGACATACAAGCAGCAGACCGAGAAAAGGTCGTGATTGGAATTAAACGTCCCGGCGGGCATATAACGTAATCTAAGTGGGGACGAGTGAGCGCGGCAGCGCGGCGGTCATCAGGGAGACGCATGTCGCCCGGATAACTTTATCCATTCCGAGGAACTACAAATACATACTACGGACGGCGGCCGTAGCTCCGCGGCCGTGTTCTCTCCGACGTGCCGACGGGCGCGGGTTCGAATACCGGATCATATGCCGCAGTTCATTACACTAACGGAGATGCCTCTGCCGCCCGTCGTACCGTGCAGAAAGAAAGAGATAAATATTATGCGGGGAAACCAGAGAGGGGCGTATATATGAAGGGCGGTGGGACTCGATGAGAAATTAAGCAGCCAGGAAGAGGAGGGGAGGAGTAAATGAGGGGCAGATAAGGCGGCCATAGGTGAGGGCGGGGTGTCTTTGCGGGCGCAGCCAAGGCGTTAGTCAGGGCGCAGGCAGGGCGTAGGCAGGGCGGAGCATAGCAAGGGGCGTATCGTTTTTAATGCGCAATGCGGCCCTTAGCGCCCACAAAGGGATCCTAACGGACAAGGAAAGAGAGAGAGGGGGAGAGTGAGAGAGAGAGAGAGAGAGAAAGAGAGAGAGAGAGAGAGAGAGAGAGAGAGAGAGAGAGAGAGAGAGAGAGAGAGAGAGAGAGAGAGAGAGAGAGAGAGAGAGAGAGAGAGAGAGAGAGAGAGAGAGAGAGAGAGAGAGAGAGAGAGAGAGAGAGAGAGAGAGAGAGAGAGAGAGAGAGAGAGAGAAAGAGGGTAGGTGGTGGTGGATGAAGGTTTAGTCAGGCATTTTGGGGGGCGTCCGATAAATTGGTGAGATAGCGGCTCCAGCACGGCCTTCGCGTGGCGTGCCGTGGCGTTTGCTGCGTGTTTTTATCTCCTTCTTCTTCTTCTTCCCCTCTTTTTTGACGGCCCGCGGGTGGGAGGGTTGTACTGGGGAGGGTTTAACGGCACATAGTTTGGATGTTGTTGGCTCTGAATGCGGCTCCCCACGTTCGATAGTCCGCGCGAAGAGCGACCTCAGGTACGTGAATGCCGTATTTTTAAAAAAACTGAAAGAAGAAAAATACTGTAAAAAAACGCTAACTCTGCACGACGCTTTGCGGGGGGACGGGGGCGCAGGTATGCGGGGAGAAGGGATTAAATCGAATTGGCAATTTCGTTGCGTAAGCTAATCCTTATATTTCGGCCAAAGGGGAGCGAAGACACGATGGCCGTGCGGTATAGGCCTGGGCGTGCGCGCCCGGCGCCCGCCCCCGCCACAGCCAGAGTGGATTTGCGCCAGATGTACCGTGAAAAATAAAAACAAGAAATGAATGTGAAATTAGATTCGGGATACGTGTGTTATTTGGCGTCCTATATCGCAGGTTTCCCGTGTGGGCGGGCTCTTATGGGTCCCTACGGGCGGCAGGGGGATAAGGGACCTCGTTAATATTTGAGAATCCGTTCGGGAAAAGTGTTGCGGGGCGTAAGTGCGGCGCGTATTGTTAGGGGGCGTCACGCGGTGCATGGGGGCGTGTTGCGGGCCGCCAGTGTGCCGCTGCCATCCGGCCATCCTCCCGGTACGGACCGCATTAAAACCTTAACCACTAAGGGATCCCGAGCCGGGGGCCGCGTGCGTGCGTGCGTGCGTGCGTGTGTGTGTGTGTGTGTGTGTGTGTGTGTGTGTGTGTGTGACGTGAGGACTACGCGGCCGGCAGGGACTACGGCCAGGGGACTACAGTCGGCCTGACCCACCCACGCCAGATAGCAAACTATCACGGGGACAGCATAAGACAGCGCCGCCTCTCTCATTGAGTATTCATTTCATTGTTTCAACGTGATTAATATTCAAAAAGCCGGCAATCGGCCCCGGCCGGGATTAATTATGACTTCCGACACACACACACACACTCACACACACACACACACACACACACACACACACACACACACACACACACACACACACACACACACCACTGCGGGACAGAGGGCCGCCGGGAGGAGACCACCCCCGCGGGACACAAGCAGACCGCGCCCCTCAAACCCCTTGCTCTCTTCGTCGTTCGCACACCGCAGCTTAGCATCCCGGGTTCAAATACCGCCGACCGCGCCAAACGACGGCCCGCGCGGGGCTCAAATACCGACGATCATCACAAACAGGGCCCGACTGTTTGCTTTGCTTTTGCGTGTGCCACGCACGGCAGACGACTGCAGATATCATGCTTTCCTTCAGTGTGCTGTCAAGAGGGGGAGGGGGGGGGGAGGGGTCGGGGTCGGACGTCGAGATGAGTGGTGCCCCGCTGCCCAGAGCATGGAATGTCCGCTATGTGGAGTAGAGGACCCGGGACCGGGCAGGCTTGAACGCCCAGCTTCCTGTATACCCCCGGTCCCTGCTGCCCCCCCCCCCCCCCCACCCCCTTGTGCTCTCAGGATCCTGGTAGGATGGGGGGCAGGTCCTCTTAGTCTGCTCATCGTCCGCCTCCTTCCCGGACGCGCCGGACGTCAGGGGTCGGCCGTTTCCAGAGAGAGAGCGCGTGGGGAGAGGGGGGAGGGAGAGGGGAGGGGGAGAGGGGGGGGGGTTGCGGCGCCGGCGCCAGTGACTCCCCAAATTCCCGATATTCAATTGCATTCCACCTCGATAAATAAAGGAGGGGGGTGGGGTCCAACCGGCTGCGGTGGTCCTACTCTTGTGTGCGTGTGTGTGTGTGTGTGTGTGTGTGATGGAAAGGAAGCCGCCGGCATGGTGGTGTATATATAGACGCATAGGACCAACAAGTCCGCTGGCACGATCACGGCTTGACCACCTCCTGAAACCACCGAAATGAACACAAACGCCGCGTCGCCCCGAATACCTAAAGCTTACCATCTCTGACCAGAATGGCGAGGGCGGCGGGGCGGGAGCAGGAGAAACGGAAAAGGGGTTGGCAGGCCGGGGCAGGAGGGCGGGTTTGGTTTCGGGTTCCGCAGGTGTTTGACCCCGCACTCGCGCGCCCCCGCGGACCCCACCGCCGCCGCCGCCGCCGCCGCCGCCGCCGCTACTGCTGGCGCTTGTTGCACCGCTATGGGCTGCCTGATTGCCCGCCGAAACAGGAACGCCGGAAAAAGAAGGCGGTGGCCAAGAAGAAGGAGAGGAGGAGGAGGAGATTGGAGGGCGTTGGACGTGCAGCGTTCGGGTCGTTCAATCCCCTTCTTTTTTGTGTGCGAGGTGGGGGGGGGGGGGTCACATCACATACCTCCTGCATCCCTCACAGGAGAAACGGGCCGCTAAACCGAGTTCGGCGAGGGCTGGCAAGGTAAGAGGGGTCTGCAATTGGGGTGAGAGAGGGAGAGGGGGAGGTGGAGGGGCTGCAGGCGGACGGGCCGGACGGGCACAAGTCGCTGCTGTTCCCTATACCTTTTTGTTCACAGCCCGCCCGCGCCGGATAAGAGGAAACCTTTTTCTTTCCGTCGATAGATGGAAAGTTTGAGCTTGATCTTCGTCCCTCGCTCTTCCCCTTGCTTGCACTGCGTATTGCTGCCGCAGTTGAGGTGGAGTGATCCGCTCGCTACGGGGTCACAATCGAATCGGTTCGCTTCAAGGAGCCCTGCAGGCACCCGCCAGCCGCCCCAGTACCACAGTGTGTGTACTGCTCCTTTTTATTTTCCCCGTGCTCTTTGGCTCCAGCGGCTCCAGTGCGCGCGGGGGGGTTTAATCCCCGCCGGAGGGGTCGACGCTCTTACAACAACTCCTGGAAATGGGTCGCTCCTTGGTGATGTACTGGAGTCGTATATGTGTTGGCGGCTGCTGGAGAGCGCTGGGATAAATCCCGCGGTCTTTTCTGGTGTCAGCACTGCTCCGTGCTCCTGGAGCCCGCTGGAGTCCCTGCTCCAGGCTCCCTGCTGGAGACACTGCTGGGCCCTCGCTGGAGCCTGGAGCCTCTCCGGAGTCCGCTGGAGTCCCTGCTCCAGGCTCCCTGCTGGAGACACTGCTGGGCCCTCGCTGGAGCCTGGAGCCTCTCCGGAGCCCGCACGCTGCTGCAACAGGAAGCACAGCCACCCACGGCGACAGACCGGGCCGGACAGACGGGGCTGGCGGCCGCAGAGCGCAGACGGGGCCCGGGCCCCCCATCTACGTGGTACCTGTCGGCACCGGCCGAGCTGGCAGGCAGGTAGCGGCCGCCCGGCACCGGCACCGCCCGGCACCGCCCGGCCAGTCGGGTTCAGCCGAGGGCAACACAATACAACACAACGCCCTTCGGAGGCTTTCGACTCGACTCTCGGCTGTTCGGCTCGGCGGGCGGATGTCGTCTGGCGGGTCGTGGCAGGGCGTGGCGGGGCGTGGCGGGGCGGGGCGGGGCGGGGCTGGGCGCGGCCAGGACGGAATACATTACCGACCGGGTACTGACATTTCGCCGAGCCCACGGTGCCGCATCTGGGCAATCAGGCATGCTCGGCTCGGGTCCACGTTTGTATCGAAGGCTCGCATATCAGAGTGGCGGCGGCACGGAGCGCCACGTCTGGTCGATACACCCCGCGCTCGAGCGCCATATGTCTTGGTCGACACCCCGCGCGCTCGAGTGCCCGCATGGCCGCCCCTCGCCTGCGCGTGCGGGCGCGGCGGGGTTGCGTGTGCATTAGGCTTCCACCGCCGCCGTGTTTCGTGTGTGCATATGTGTGTGTAGAGGTCGTCGCGAAAGGCCACACAGGAAAAGTAAAGGAGAAAGGGAGAGAGAAGGGGAGCGGAAGGGGGTCCCTCCACCTGTACACACACGCGCGTACAGTAACGAACGCCCCGAATATTACTTCTCAGCAGCATGCCCACACGTGTGGCTCACACACACACACACCGCGATAGGTTCCTTCCCACCCCTTTTCCCTCGGGCCCAAACATCCGCTTCCGTTCCGCGCCGTGTGTGTGTGTGTGTGTGTGTGCGCGCGCTGCGGCCATGTGAGCATACGCGGGGCGGTGCCGTGACGGTACGCGGGAGGGGGGGGGGGGGTCATCAGGACTCCTATCTGCGCCGTCGAGCCCCGCGCCGTCCGCTGCCGTTTCGGCTAATTTCGCCCTCCCCCCCCCCCCCCCTCAGAGCGCATCGCATCGCACGCAGCCCATTCGGAAAGGCGGAGGTGGTGCTTCCCGCGCACTTTGGTACGTATTTTGCCGCGGCACAATTCTCCCCTCTCGCTTCCGGCCCCCGAAGTTGTGGCACAAGGCGCGTTATCACTTCATTCCGTGATAGATACACTCTGCTCGGGGGAGTCCAATATTCATTTAGCAGAGACTCCTGTCATGTTGGTTTCTGGCCGGCCCCCGCCGCCCTCCTTAGTAATGAGGGGCTCGAGCAGCAGCTCCCACCGCGGCCCCCGCCGCCCCCGCCGCCCCCGCCGCCGCGCCCTCCGCCCTCGTCCGAAGAATGAGTGCCGCTGCCGCCGCCGCAGCTGCAGCAGCGGCAGTGGCATCAGCAGCAGCAGCAGCAGCAGCAGCAGCAGCAGCAGCGGAGTTGTTGCAGCAATCCGCATACCGAGTCCTGCGCCCTGCAGAGCCCTGCGGGGCGTGGAGGGTTACGCCTGGTCCTGCCAGGTCCTGCCTCCTGCCGCGGTCCGCCGGGGGCCGCGTGCACCAGCCGGGGCGGGCTGGGCTCCACTGCGGGCTCCGCCGGGAGGGGGGGGGGGGGGGGGGGGGGGGGGCGGCCACGCCTCACAGACACGACATGCGAAACAGCCCGCGGCAGGGGGAAGGGAAGGGCAGGACGACCGCCGTCGTGGAAAGGTCGCACTCGCGGAGTCCTCCTGCTCCGACGACGACCTGCACCCCCCCTCCTCACCCTCCCTATCCTCAGGCAAAAACACATCAAAAAAATACTTGAAAACTTTTAAAATGGATTTTAAAAAAGTGTAGTGTTTTTTTTTGTTTTTTGTTTTTTTTTTCATTTTTTTTTAGAACGTCAAGCCGAGTCGATGATGCTATTCCCTGACGCCACCTGAGGCTGCCTCAGCCCCTGAGGGGTGTCTGCCCTGCGCCGCCCTGCCCTCGCGGGTCGCTGGCCAGCGCCGCGCCAGCTGATGCCATGTTGTGGTGGGTTCAGCGCCCCGCCCCGCCCCGCCCGCCAGAGGGCCGTACGCCGCGCCAGCCGAATGCCGCAGATTATGCATGCCGTTGTAGTTTAGCTCCAATATGTGTAATCGCATCAGCATCCGACCCAATTGATTTCCCGCCCGAATCGAATGAAATCGGAGTATAGTACTACTAGCAGCGGCGTATGCCTTGGTTGGTCTGCTGCCGCTGCTGCTGCTGCTGCTGCTGCTGCTGCTGCTGTTGTTGTGTATGATTTTGTGGCCCGCACTCTTCTCATCAGCTTCGTTGACTGACAAGAAACAAAACAGAACAAAACAAAAATCCGCAAAAGTGCTCTAGGAGTCGAACCCAATACCCAGATCGCATTCACTTTAAAAACGAAATTAAAGAGCCGCCCAGGTTTGATTTGAAAATAATTGTATTTTGCTGTTTTGCCGAGGAGAAGAATAAAAAGGGACAATTCGAGAGGATAGAACCCGCGCCACCATTCATGGCTGGAGCGCAATAAGAAAGTTAGGGTGTACGGCGGCAAGACGTAGGCGGACGTGGGTCAAGGCCAGGCAGGGGGTAGCGGGGGCCGCGGCGGGGGCGGGCGTAGAAGGAGCAAGGCGGGACAGACTGCGACACGGGACGGACGCGTGAGTGTGTGTGTGTGTGTGTATGTGTGTTTGTGTGCGCGCGCGCGCGTGCTGCCAGACTGGAACGGAATTATTGGCGCTGCACGCGGTCATGAACACGTCATGGACACGCCGCGGACACGCCGTGGACACGCCATGCGAACAGGACGCGGGCGAACACACTGCCCTGCATGTACGCCTCTGTTATCGATGTCCATCAAATATCTTTGTTTCGAAAAAAAAACAAAAAAAAACAAGAATGTTTCTTCCGATTTTCTGAACCTCGCCGTTGTTGTCGGGATGCAAAACACGCATTACAGTGTATCGCTATCGCCCCCTCGGCCTCCATGGCGACGACAGCGTTGCGCGCGAGGAGGCCGTCTCGTCGTGTGCTGCACGAGTACAAAGAACGACGCGACGGGAGAGGAAGAGGACCAGGATTGAGGAGGGGCGGGAGCCGCGCGGCGGGATGCTGCCGAGAAACATCTGAAGCTCGTTAGAATTGGCTGACTTCCGGCGGCGGCGGCATGGCGCCCCCGAGAACCTTTCTCCCCCTCTCTCTGTCTCTCGGTCTCTCTCTCTCTCTCTCACTCTCTCTCTCTCTCTCTCTCTCTCTCTCTCTCTCTCTCTCTCTCTCTCTCTCTCTCTCTCTCTCTCTCTCTCTCTCTCTCTCTCTCTCTGTTGCCTCCGGGGGGCCCGTGAGCGCACGGCTTTCGGCTTTCACACAGCAGAACGCGTGGCGCGGCCCGGCGCGGCGCAGCTTGGCGGCTGCTGACTGCCTCTGCCTCTGCCTCCAAATAAGAAGATACCGCGACACGTACAAACGGCCCGTTTGCCGGCTCGGCTCGGCGCCCGGCCCGGCTCGGCCCGGCTCGGCTCGGCTCGCGGCCCCGTTGGCCAGGCGCCGGTGTTCCGCCCCCACACACGGCCCGGCCCGGCCTGGGCCGCCCCCGCACAACACCCCCCCCCCCCCACACGGCGGTGTTGTTTATGGTCCCTATCAGTCGGCGTGTCCTGGTGGAAGAGATTAGCGTGGCGCAGCCAAGAGACACGTCAGGGAGAAGAAACGGAGGGGGGGAGAAAAGGAGAGAGAGAGAGAGAGAGAGAGAGAGAGAGAGAGAGAGAGAGAGAGAGAGAGAGAGAGAGAGGTGAGAGGGGGGGGGGAGGTATCCCCAAGGGTCTCCGGAGATGTGTTCGGTGGCGGCGGCGGTGCACAGGTTGGCTACGAGCAGCACCGCAACGGCGCCAAGCCGGCCGCCGCAACCCCCGGCGGACTAATTTCAACCCATTATCGGCACAGAGACACAGAGATAGAGAGAGAGAGAGAGAGAGAGAGAGAGAGAGAGAGAGAGAGAGAGAGAGAGAGAGAGAGAGAGAGAGAGAGAGAGAGAGAGAGAGAGAGAGAGAGAGAGAGAGAGAGAGAGAGAGAGAGAGAGAGAGAGAGAGAGAGAGAGAGAGAGAGCGGAAGCCTATCCACGCACTCGCGAGCAGTCCCAGGTTTGCTGTATTCCCATGTGTGTCGTGCTGATATTTACCGAACTTCATTCCGGTTCAATTTTACGCTGCGATAAACTTCCCGCTTCGACAGAGTCCCTGTACTTCGATGAGCTGCCGGGGAGCCGTTTGCAGAGCACGACGCTCCTGCAGCCCCGCGGGGGGTCGCCGTCGGGGAGCTCCGCGGCGAAAGCTATGAAGCGGCCAAGTTATATGAAAGTAGGATCTAAACTTTTGGGTTGCTGGGTCAATGGCAGAGGCTCAGCCCCCCCCCCCCCCTCCTACCCCACTGCGTGTACTTACTGCCACGTGGAGTTCCATCCCTTACTTTCAGTCGGGGGCGAGTTAGTGTGTCTTCCCAGTTCATATGAGTGGGAGGGGGGAGCGGGTCTCTACGATACGCGCACGTATGGCGGCATCGCTTTCTTAGCGCGCCGTGACCTCAGCCACTCGCCACCACTCTTTCCAAAATTGGGTTATTGCAGCGGTTATTTGCAAAAGTAATATTGATACACTCCCTAGGACGTCATGGGTCCGTGAGGTATTGCAAAAATTGTCCTGTTTCGCAAATAGTTTGTGATGCATTGCGAACCTTTCGCGATAACGGGATCATTACTTCTTATGGAGCAGAGTGTATCCGTATTCCTTGTAATAACAGTTTGTATTGCAATTTGAAATTCACTGACATCTTGGCTGGGGGCCGGGAGGTGTGTATTATGGACAGCCGCTGACATGGTGATAGCCACTGGAGCGATACAACGAGCCTGTGTTCTATCTGTCCTTCTCTCTCTCTCTCTCTCTCTCTCTCTCTCTCTCTCTCTCTCTCTCTCTCTCTCTCTCTCTCTCTCTCTCTCCTTTATCCCTCTCACTCCACAAGACAGGCCCGGCCCGGCCTCTGCAACGCATCATTGGCTGCATCGATAAGTCAGCTCCTCATCCCATTATGCATGGAAAGGACCGCAGCGAGCCGAACGGCCGTGCTCTCCGGGTTCCAGGCTCCGGGCTCCGGCTCCGGGCTCCGGCTCCGGGCTCCGGGCTCCGGCTCCGGGCTCCGGCTCCGGGCTCCGGGCTCCGGCTCCGGGTTCCGGCTCTGGGCTCCGGCTCCGGGTTCCGGCTCTCCGGGCTCCGGCTCCGGGTTCCGGCTCCGGGTTCCGGCTCCGGGTTCCGGCTCCGGGCTCCGTCCGGGCTCCGGCTTCAGGCTCTGGGCTCCGGGTTTCGGCTCCGGGCTCCGGCTCCCTCACCAAGGTCCGGGCGTCGGCCTAGCAGCAGCAGCGCAACACGACCATGCCGTGGTGACGGCACGCCGATTCACGATTTGCATCCCGCTTTATCCTTCGGTGTCGTTCGTCGGATGTGATACCGCAGGAGAACTTGAAGAGGAGGGGGAGGTCATGGGGTAGGGAAACGTGAGGAGCCGTCACCGGGGCCGTTACCGGGTGGCGGATTCTCCGGTTTCCGTTCTTCCCAGTCAGGCGCGGATCCGGGGGGGGGGGGGGGGGGGGGGGGGGCAACGGTGTCATCGGAAGTAATTGTTGTGGTATGATCTGGCCGCCTTTAATCCTGCACCCCTTCCCTACCTGCCTAGTGTGTGTGCCGCACCTCGCACGCACACGCACGCACACGCACGCACAGCGGCGCCGCACGAGTTTCAACTGCCATGGATTCAGTGTCAGCAGTTTGCCGCGTTCCGCCCTCTCGCGCCGTCTCGCACTCACTCCCCCCCGAGGCACAACGGCGGACAGACGGAGAGAGAAAGAGAGAGAGAGAGAGAGAGAGAGAGAGAGCCGTAGCGCGGTGAGAGGGGAGGAGCTGCTTGTGCCGACAAAACTTTTGCGCCTGGGAATGTGTTTCAATGGCACAGCCATGAATGAGACTCCGCGCCTCGCCCCGCTGCGCCACGTGTGCGTGTGTGTGTGTGTGCGCGCGCGCCACCTGCACGCCAACGCCTCGCGAGTGTGCTCAGAAGGTGCAATGCGCACGTGTGTGCGTGTGTGTGTGGAGATTGTGTGTGCAAAAACTGGGCGGGCGCGACAATCTCCTTCAAGCAGCTCGTAAGCACGTGAGCTTCGAACCTCGGTGTACGGTTGACACTTAACGGTTGTCGCTTTCCTGTCACTCTTCGTGTCACATGGCTTCCGCCTTCGTGTACCATTTCTGCCATCACAGCCTGCGAACGATATTTTTCCAGTTCATAAAGTCTATATTCGTATTCATAATAGGTGGCGGTTTTGTTGTGGTGAGACCGCGCGCGGCGAGGCCTAGATCTAAGAGAGAGAGAGAGAGAGAGAGAGAGAGAGAGAGAGAGAGAGAGAGAGAGAGAGAGAGAGAGAGAGAGAGAGAGAGAGAGAGAGAGAGAAGAGAGGGGGGGGGAAGAGCCTACGTGCGATGTGCCGCTTACTCCCCCTCCCCCCCCTCTCTCTCTCTCTCTCCTCTCTCTCTCTCTCACACACACACACACACTCCCCCGCTCAAAGTTGAAACTCGTGCGCACGGGGCTCGGCGCGCATCCAACCCTTCTATGTCGAAGCGAGTTTACAAGCTTAAAATTCCTGCGGCTCTTAATGAGCTGGGCGGAGAAGGAGCAGCGGCGGTGTGAGTAGTGGGTTCAGCGAGGTGGTCAGGACCCCCGGCAGTACCCGGCAGGACACTCGGTAGGACACCCGGCAGGACACCCGGCAGGACCCGGTAAGGACCCACCGCAAAGACCTCCACAGGCAGGTGTCAGCTAGACATGCGCGTATTCCTCGGGTGCCTTTTGCGTCAAATAACTATACTCACTCACACACACGCAGAGTCTTCACACAAACACACTTACACACATGAAGTTGGGAAACCGCAGCGAGAAAGGACGTGTGAAGGAGTTTGATCACTCGGCGGCGATGAGCATAAAGGGTTGATAGGCCGCTGGGGGACAGGTGTGGGGAGGGGGGGGGGGCGTAAGCCACGCGGGAATGCTCCGGCTGACATAGCGCGGCAGCTCCTGTTCGGGACGACGACAAAGACTACTTCATTCATTCGTCCATTCATTCATTCATTCGCCTATTAACTAATTCATTCATTCATTCACCATGCAGTAGTGCCGAGAATACGCCAAGAAATCAAGCGCAATTCGATCCCAGAACACGCCTCAGGGGTGTGAACAATATATATCTCTATATATTTACAAATAACGAGTCTGTACATATACAGACATATGTATATATATAGAATGTCTGCCATGTTTCCTCTTTACTGCGTTTATTTTCTGAGACTTTTTTCGGAAAGGCAAGAGTCCTGCTGTGTCGCTCCCCGCCTCGCTTCTTTTTAAAATGAATGCGGAAAGGGCACCTGAAGGGGCGCGGGGTGCGGCGAGGGGTGGCCCATGTCGCCTGAGGCGACCAGCCAGACCCGCGCCTCTGGCCTCTAGCGACGGAAAAGGACTCGTGTTGGGCGCCTCTCTGGAGTGGACCGAAACACACTTGGGGTCGACACTCGGTTGGGGCCGACACTCACCTGAGGCCGACACTCACATGAGGCCGACACTCACCTGAGGCCGACACCGAGGCGGACACTCACCTTAGTCCGACACTCACATGAGGCCGACACTTACCTTAGTCCGACACTCACCTGAGGCCGACACTTACCTGAGACCGACACTCACCTGAGGCCAACTCTCACCAGAAGTCTACACTCACCTTAGGCCGACACTCACCTGAGGCCAACACTCATCTGAGGCCGACACTCACCTTGAGGCTTACGAGAGTGTAGGGAAGGCCCGCATCGTCCATCGTCCACTGCACGGCTGCGTCGCTGTCCGCCAGCCCGTCGTGGACGTGTGGATCCGAAAGTAGGAGCGAAGTTGGCGGACATGTCAGAGGGGCGGGGGAGGGGAGGGGGTGGTGCCCGACTCCCCGGCTCATCCCCCCGCCCGCGCCACCGCAGAGGCCGCAGACCGCCACGGTAAAGTTGTGAGCGCCGCCCTGGCGAGGCCTGGCGAGGCCGGCGTGCGGGCTGGGCCCGCTCTGTCTTTGCCCCCCCCCCCCCCCAGCTCGATATAAACGCCCCTAGGTCAACAGGAGGGCGGACCCAATACTTTGGCGCCTCATCAGTGCGTTTGTCTGACGGTCCTGGGCCCGGGGGTGCCGGGGGAGGGGGGGGGGGGGGAGGCGCTGGGCTGGAACACGACGGTCGAGTTTTCTGTATCAAAGCACCGCGATCGGACTGAAGGACGACACCACCTGCGCGCGAATGGACAGAGCCGTGCCGGACCTTCTAAAAACCCTGGCAGCCCACGTGACCCCCTTCCCCCCTCTCTCTCTCTCTGTGCGACTACAGCCCCTCGCATCCTACCTCTCGCTGCCCCTCTCTTCTCTCTCTCTCTCTCTCTCTCTCTCTCTCTCTCTCTCTCTCTCTCTCTCTCTCTCTCTCTCTCTCTCTCTCTCTCTCTCTCTCTCTCTCTCTCTCTCGGGTAATTGTCTCCGTTGCGGATCGGAATGGGCTCCGAGTACGTCCGCCCGCCCCCTTCACCCGGGCCGCAGTCAGCAGTGTGTATAAACCCGGTTTACGGTGCGTCCGTAACATTGACAGCTGCTGGCTGCTACTGCTCCGCTCCGCTCCGCGCTGCTCTGTCTGCCTGCCGCCAGCAGCAGCAGCAGCGTTCGGATCTGGGATTCGGTGCGACATTCAGAGGGAGAGAAACGCGAGCGGCGCTTGCGTCAAGGATTTCGGATTTCGTTTGGTGACAGGGCAGTACAGCGGCAGTACAGCCAGCAGTACAGCGGCAGCGAGAGCTCTGCAGCAGCACGGCTCCATTTACAACTGGCAGGCGCCGGATCCTGGAGCAGCTCCTCACCATCAACGCCGTGCTACACGCCCATATCACAACACGGTCCGAGCTAGGGGATATTGAATGTTTCCCCAACAGACAGAGAGTCGTTGCTGCAACGGCGGGCTATGGGCTTAGGCACCGCGCCGGTCACCCTGACCTGGCCAGTCCGGCCGGACGCCGCCCCCTCGCCGTCGTGCGCGGCCGAACCTCATGCTAAAACCAGAACTGTAGCCAAGTTTGGAACCGGGTCGAGGAATTCCTTATTATCGATTCGATAAGTGTGACGAACGGTCACGCACGCGGCCGGAGACGTAACGTCGTAACGCCGGGACGTCAGGGTGCCGTCAGGGCGCCGACAGGGCGGGCAGGGAGGGGTGTTGTAGCCCCCGCAGCCCCCGCAACCCCATGTAGGTATGTTGGCACGCGCCGGTCGATCATTTCATTTCCTGCTCCAGTTCGGCTGCGTGGCGCCCTCGCACGGGTTTGCGAATTGGGAAGGTGCGGGGACGGTAGGTCCTTGGCGTGGCGCGGCGTGGCGCGGCGTGGCGCGGCGAAGAGAAGCCCAGTGCGGCCTGGACCACGAGGCAGTAAGTGCCTTTACAGCGCCACCTTAGCCCGCCTTTCAGAACCGCCCTTACGGCCCGGAGTATACTTGACGCGCCGGGGTTATGGCGGGGATGGTCCGCGCTCGCTCTGTCTCCCTCCCCCTCGTCTTTTCGCCATCATTACAATCTTGGAAAGGGAGAGAGAGAGAGAGAGAGAGAGAGAGAGAGAGAGAGAGAGAGAGAGAGAGAGAGAGAGACGCCAACAAGAGGCGGGAGAGGCCGGGCGGTGGGAGGAGAGGCGGGGACGAGAGGCGCACCCGGCCATCGTAAAAGATTTGATACTGTCCGTTTCACACCCCCTCCAACTAGTACTTCATCTCCCCTCTCTCTGTTCCTCCCGCAGAAGCAGCCTGCGGGGGCGGGTGTCCACGAGTTACGTCCCTTCGATGGGTTCAGCGTCAGACCAAAGGCTGCTGCCGGCCGCGCCTCGGAAATAGAGCGGTACGTAATTTGTGGACGGCCCCTAGGTGAGCAGTGGGAGATGATTGCTGTGAAGTTTGATTGGGTCTGAGCGGTTGCTCGTCCGACTGCTCTGTCCCTCTCACTCTCTCTATGGTTCGCTCCCCGTGGGGAGCTGACGGCGACGGCTTGCTGACTCCGGTGGACTCCATCTCCACCACTGGACCCGACGCGTCCGGACCGGGATGGGACGACCACTCGATGCATGCCAAGGGCCGCGTCCGCTCGGCTCACCTCTCTCTCTCTCTCTCTCTCTCTCTCTCTCTCTCTCTCTCTCTCTCTCTCTCTCTCTCTCTCTCTCTCTCTCTCTCTCTCTCTCTCTCTCTCTCTCTCTCTCTCTCTCTCTCTCTCTCTCTCTCTCTCTCTCTCTCTCTCTCTCTCACACACACACACACACATGCTGTCTCCGAAAGTGCGAGTGGGACGGACAGCTCCGCCAGAAGGGTTGCGTCTGGCTCAGCCCCCGCAGCCCCCGCAGCCCCCGCAGCCCCCGCAGCCCCCGCAGCCCCCACGGGCACGAGGCTCCTCTGTGGCTCCCGCGAAAACTGCAATCGTCTGCTGGGCGATGTGATGGGGTCCTCTACGCGGAGGAGGGCCGGGGGGGGGGGGGAGGATCTCGAGCGCGGGGTATCGACCGGAATGCAGACAGGCACGGCGGCGTGGACGAGCCCTAACATGGAGCAGCGCGGGTAGCGATCGGTATTACGTCATTCATGGACGAGATCTTCTCCTGGGGAAGCGAAGCGGCCAGCGATAAAGCAAAAATCACGGCGCAGCACGCAGAATTTCTATAATTTGTTGGGCGCAGGCGGCGCGCTGCGGCGGGAGGCGGCTACAAAGTAGTGCTAAGGGAAGTCGATACATACATCAGTGGAGCCGTGATAAGGTTGGGGGGGTTCGCTGAATTATAGATCAGAGTGAATATCGCTACGCACCGGGCTTACGCTCCCAATCCCATGCCCCCCCCCCCCTTTCCCCTCACCCTGTTTCGATTCGTAATCTTCTTTCTCAGTCGATTCCCTCTCTCTCTATCTCCGCCCTCCTCCTCTGTCTGTCCCTGGCTCTCTTTCTCTCTCTCTTTCTCTCGCGTTGCCTCGCCAACCCCTTGCTGCTTCCCGCTGCCTCTGCGATTTGCAAAAACGGCCCCCCCAACATTCAGATCGGCGAACGATTTGCGCCCCCAGACGAATCGAAGGAGTTGCCTGGAGAGAGGGAGGGGGTGAAGGATGGCGAGATACCGGGGTCTGCGGGGGGGGGGGGGGGACCGAGAAGGGCAATATCTTACATAAACTCAGGAAGAGGAAACGACACGACGCGCAACTTCCATTGTGCGTGCGAGTGGGAGAGGGACAGAGCGTGGGGTTGGAAGCAGTGAGTGTGTACAAACGAAGGGGGCCCAACGACATCAGGAAGTGTAAGGCCTCACAGAAATGCCACACAAGGGCGCAGGGAGGCACAAGGGGCGCCCGAATGGGTAGAAACAATTCTGCATTACACAGCACGCAGTCCTGATATGTATTCTTTTAAATTTTTCCAGAGTGGAAATTCGGAAACAAAAAACCACTTAGCAAGTGGCACGAAAAGGCAGCAGCATGCAAATTTTACTTTCAATTGAATTTAATTTTCCTTTTTTTTATCGTGCTTGTTTTTAACCCAACATTCAAAAAACAATTAAGAAACTGTTAACAATTGCTTACTATATCTTACTATGTACAACCCTCCAGTCAAGAAGCACCTAATTTTTTATATTTCTTTTCCTTTTCAAAGAAAACATCTCTGGAGCATCCCTGGTGGTGTCCTCGGGGCACACCCGGGCACACCGTACGGCTCTTTACGGACTCTGGGTTCGCAGAAGACCTTCGAATCCACTCACAGGACGGGACGGGGCGGGACGGTCCAGGACGGTCCGCCAAGTGCTCGCAGGAGAGATCTTATACCTGGGCAGAATTCCATCAGCGCCAAATGTACTCGGCGTACCCGTTTCGCCGGCGGTGCGTTTATCGACTTGTCCTTCGGAAATAGTAAAACGCCGCGACGCCGCGACCAATCGGGTGCCGCCGTTGGCTGTCACGTGACTGGGGGCGCGTCGTCTGCGGTGCCACGGGGGAGTCGTACCAGCCGCTCCATGAAAACTCCCGATCGTTTCCTTGCTAACGACGGGGAAATACTTCTCTGGGGGCAGAGAGAGAGAGAGAGAGAGAGAGAGAGAGAGAGAGAGAGAGAGAGAGAGAGAGAGAGAGAGAGAGAGAGAGAGAGAGAGAGAGAGAGAGATGGGGTTAGATGGCGGACACAACGAGTGAGAGGGGAGGCAGTATTCACTTCTCCCGTCTCACTCCATCGACCTTCCAAATTATAGATATCAATTGCAATAAATCGTTACGGCTGCTGCGCCCGCCACCCCTGCTGCCTACGGCGGGCGGGGTCGACAGGGGTGGACGAGGGACGAGGCATTGGAGAGGGAGAGAGAGAGGGAGAGGAAAGGGCATAATGTAAAAATAGCAGAGGGATGCGGGAGGCAAAGAAGAGAGTGCAGCCCCCACGGGCCTACGGAACATTGAGTACGCTCCGAGGGATTCCACACATAAAGCCGGCAGAGCTACACACGCAATCATCGTGCTGTGCTGCTGCAGCTGCTGCAGCTGCAGCAGCCTCTGCCTCGGGTCACGTGGCTCCGGCTCCGGCCCACCGGTACACATACCGTCCCGCATCGCAGTGCTGTGCGCCGGGTTGCCTACCCTTGAGTCGTCAGGCGCTCCCCCTAAAGTTTTGCTGGCGCGTGTCCACCAGCCCCGCCAGCTGATTCATACCGCAGCCATCCGTCATCTGTCCACAGCGCACGCACAGCTCTGTGTGCCGCAATCACAGCTCTTCTTCTTCTTCTTCTTCTTCTTCTTCTTTCGTTCTTTCCTTTTGCGATTTCCACAGCGATGGGAGGGCTCTTAATCGAGGAAAAAAAATGCAAACCTCCGCATTCCGATTTTCCTTTTTTGAGTTCAAATTTTTTTTTTTTTTTGTTTGTTTCTTCGATTCCAATTTTGACGAGTTCTCTTTCCGCTTCCTCTCCTGCCCTGGAGCCCTTTGGCGCGCTGCCGGCGGCGGAATGTCGGTGTCAGCGGCCACCTGGGGGCTGAGCGGGGGCCGGGGTGGGGCCGGGTGGAAGGGAGAAGGAGGGGGGGGGGGTCGGCGTCGCTGCCAAAGTGCCGCGGTTTCCATTCGTTTCCATTACACTCGATTTTTCATTCGTCGATCCCTCCCGCGCTCGGGGGTGATGGTGGTGGCCGGGATGGGCGAGGGGCCGTGGAGCCAAAGCAGAGTGCGCGACGGCAAGTAGTGCATGAGGGAGGAGACGGGGAGAGTGGGTGCGAGAGAGAGAGAGAGAGAGAGAGAGAGAGAGAGAGAGAGAGAGAGAGAGAGAGAGAGAGAGAGAGAGAGAGAGAGAGAGAGAGAGAGAGAGAGAGAGAGAGAGAGAGCTCTCCTCGAGGAAATCCCAGGCGATCGGTCGTAAAGGCTCGCCGCCGTGCCGTGCCCGCCGTGCCCCTCCTCAGATGGTCCGCCGATAGCCGTTTGGCTGAGCCCTGAGCCCGCGGCCCGGCCCGGCTCGGCTCTGCACTCGGCCCGGCTCGGCTCTGCATTCGGCTCAGCTCGGCTCGCGGCGGGGCGCTCCTCTCTTTTCACATCCACATTCACATTCATTGGGCCTATTCCAAGATTTCGGTTTCCGTTTGCAGAAAACGACGTTACGATGAAGCGGTCTGGCGGAGACCGGATGGAGGAGGGTGTGGCGGCGGCGGCGGCGGCGGCGGCGGCGGCGGCAGCGGTGGGCCCCCGACGAGGACTCGGAAGCTCTCCGCAGCGACGCGCAGCGCAGCGCACCTCCAAATGTGCAGTTGTCATGCGCTGTGACACAGCGGCACCCACCCCCCATCCCAGTCAAGTACTCGCGCGGCGATCCTAGAAACGCGCCCCAAACACGCCAGCCATTAGCCATTCCGCACGTCAGCTAACGACGGAAAGCCCATTTCTGCGATGAAAAATTCAGCAGACGCCGCGCGGCGGCGGCGGCGGCGGCCGCATCGGGGCTTGATTGTCGTTTATAACTGGAATCGGCCGCGGTGAGCGGAACTGCAAGGCGATTTTGCAGAGGAATAGTCAGACCTGCCAACCTGCCAAACTGTTCCCATGGTTCCCATCCACATACTATTCTGCATCTTGGAGAAAAGCTACCGGAACGCACCGCACTTGTGCGGGACGGTGTCTACTACCTACGCCCATTTTTAGTTACAAAAAACAAGCTAAAAAAAAACACTTGAAAACAAGGTACACAAAAAAAAATGCGTGCAGAAAATGAAATAGAAAGGACCAGACTACTACTTCTATCATATCCCCGGTAGAAAAAGAATATAGCTCCCGGAAAAAAATGTATTATTCAAATACGGGCCGTGCAAAGTGTTGTATATTATCTCCGGGCTCGGCCCCTGCGCTGGCCTCGCCTTGTCCTGCGGGGGCGCCGCGGGGGCACGGCGCTGGCCCTGCTGGCCCTGCTGGCCCTGCTGGCCCTGCTGGCTCTGCTGGCCCTGGCCCTGCTGGCCCTGCTGGCCCTGCTGGCCCTGCTGGCCCTGCTGGCCCTGCTGGCCCTGCTGGCCCTGCTAGCCCTGCTGGCCCTGCTGGCCCTGCTGGCCCTGCTGCCCCTGCTGCCCCTGCTGGCCCTGCTGGCCCTGCTGCCCCTGCTGGCCCTGCTGGCCCTGCTGGCCCTGGCCCTGCTGGCCCTGCTGGCCCTGCTGGCCCTGCTGGCCGTGCCCCCCCCCCCCCCCGCAGGTGCCGCAGGCCACCGCCTCACGCACACACCGCTCTAGCCATAGCCCCTGGCGTGGCTCGCAGCACATGCTCCCCCAGGAATTTGTTTCATTACTTAAAAGAGTCTCTTTTATATATGTCCGTTTGTTTTGGCCGCCCGGAGCCGCGCCCGGAGCCGGGCTGGCGGCCGGAGGGGGACGGAGGGGGCCGTGCTCCGGCCAGCCCTGCCCTGCCCACCACAAAGCGAAGGTGCTATTTTTATTGTCGTAGGCATTAATCCGCGGGTGACAGAAAAAAAAGACTCCACCCCTAATATTCGCAAGGGTTGGAAAACACACGCACACACGGGCGGAAGCGAGAGTGATACAGAGTGGCGTAGACGAAATCACTCGCGGGCGGGAGAGAGAGAGCGAGATGGGAGATCTTCAGACGGGCAGACTGGCAGGGTGGAGGGAGATAGAAATAGGTTGGCGCAAATCCTGAAGAGCGTACCGCGCCAGCAAAGGATCAGGTGGGCCAACATCATTTTCTCGTCCTTGACGGCGATTCTCCGCTGGGAAGTGCTGGTTTTGCCGCACATCCGCGCGCACATCTTGACGGGTATCCTCCCTCTCTGAGGTCGGGATAATAATCCTCGCGCGCGCCAAAAATGTAAATAACGAGAGTGAACTCACTTTCTCACCTTCGTCGCCGGCTGGCCGACCAAGTGCGGGGTAAGGCGAGCGCTTCTCGTACAGCTCCAGCTAGACCCGCGGGCGCCGCGCCGCCGCCGCCACCGACAGAATTTTGTCGGCGCGCCGCCACGCCGCCGCCGCTGACTTTGTCGGCGGGCCGTCGGGGCCTGCAGGCTCTCAGAAGCCCAAATTTTGAAGGACGGCAGTGAAATTTTTGAGTCGAGAGTAACTAGCTAGGTCTGGGGGGCCTACACCGGTCCGCTTACCCAATGCGGCTACGGAGCTGCGATGGAGGTGCACCTAGAAAATTGTGTTCTCGATCCCGGAAAAATCAAGAGCATTTGCATTAAATCTAGTAAAATGTTCTTGGTCCAAGTGCATGATTACTAGATTCAATGCAAATGCTCTTGATTTTTCCGGGATCGAGAACACAATTTTGTGGGTGTGAGCAGTGCGCTCTCGGTTCTCTATCGACTGTCGTCCCGCAGAGCACAACCGCTGGCTCAGGCGGAGCGCTCTGTCCGCGCGCTGGGTCCCGTTTGCCTCTGTCTCTCGGGCAGCGCCGGAGCTCAGGGTCTGGTCAGCCCTTTGGTACAAGCGTCAAGGGTCACCGGCCCGACCCTAACAATGAAAATACTGCGCCACGATGGTACTCGTGGAGCGCAGACGACAATTTTTCACAAATTTACCCCCTCCCCCAAACACTAATTTCTGTTTCTTTCGCCGCAGTTGTTGTGGACCAGCCCTGGAACATCATACCGACACGAAAATGGAGTCTGATGACCTTCATCACCAGCGACGAGACCGCAGTGAGGCGTGACACTGACCTACCCAAACCATAGCACGACCAGTGCTCAACCCCCGTCGGCGCCCAGGCCTAGCAGAGCAGAGTCCAGCAGAGCTTGTCACATCTCCGGAGGTCCCGGGTTCGAACGAACACCGTGCGGCGCGGGATGGTTTTCATCAGCGACCCTCCCTGTCGCTGTCCCCAACATGGACGGATCCGGGACGGATCCTATCCCCTGCCTTTGTTTGCCGCGGCTGGCTGTCAAGTTCGAATCAGCCACCCCTCCCCAACCTCCCCTGCCCGCCACCCCCTGCCTGCGCAGCGTCCGCCCTCACGGCTGGGTCAAGGTCTCCGCACCACCCGACCCCGCGTGTACCGCCACCGCCACTGCTGCTGCTGCTGCTATGGAAAAAATATTTTTTGGGGGGTTGAGCGCATAAACGGGGGAAAGTCCGACTGACTGACTGACTGACTGAGTGACTGCGGCCACACCGTTCCGAATGCTTGCGGCGGACGCCAGCGCAGGAACAGCGCCCTGTATTCCCGGGCAAAACCAACACGGGCCTCCACTTCCCTCCTCTCCTCTCGTCTCCTCTCCCTTCCCTTCCCCTCCCCTCCTTTTCGCGCGCTTCGTTCCGAGCCCGCGTTCGAGTGGCTGCCCTGCGCTGCCGGCATGGGCCGCCTGCCCGTGGTCCCGTGGCCCCGCAGCGCAGTCAGCGCACGCAGCCCCACCTGCCGGGGGGGTATTCATGAATTCGTCAGGTTCACTGTTCAAATTTTCAGAGGCGGACGCGGAATTTACCTATGAAAGGCTTTTGAAATGAGCCCGCGAACCTGACCTCCTTGTGGCGTTTTCCTGGCAGTCGCGTTTGTTACACTTAAAAAAAAAATATTTTTAAGGAACGGTAGGGACACCATGGAGAATCTGCATATGAGCGTGACTGTTTTCATATCCAGGTTAGGCTCATTCTGCCGGCTGGTTGGCCACAATGATAGCACCGAATGCGCGGCTGCCCTTGACCCTTCCGTGATAAGAGCTCGCTGATAAGAGGGCAGGCCCTGCGGGCTGACTGTTTTCATATCATTCCGTGCCCCGTTCCGTTTGAGTTGACCCCCATGTACACCAAGGGGGGAGAGAGAGAGGGGGGCATGTTGTGGGGAGAGAAGGCGAGGAGAGACAGAGCAGCGGCGGGGACGGCGGCAGCGGCGCGAGGATGAGAGAGTGATATCGATCATTTCGTCGCTCTGACCCAAAGCCGCAGGGAAGGGAAAGGGATTTCTCTGGCAATGCGAGCGGCCTGGAGCGGGGCGGGGGGCTGCTGGGGCTGGCAGGGCTGGCCTTCCGCAGCTTAGACCGCCTTACACCGTCCCGGGCTCTGGTGTGCCGGGCTCCGGTGTGTCAGACTCCGGTGTGCCAGACTCCGGTGTGCCAGGCTCCGGTGTGCCAGACTCCGGTGTGCCAGGCTCTGGTGTGCTAGACTCCGGTGTGCCAGACTCCGGTGTGCCAGGCTCTGGTGTGCTAGACTCCGGTGTGCCAGGCTCTGGTGTGCTAGACTCCGGTGTGCCAGGCTCTGGTGTGCTAGACTCTGGTGTGCCAGGCTCTGGTGTGCTAGACTCCGGTGTGCCAGGCTCTGGTGTGCTAGACTCTGGTGTGCCAGGCTCTGGTGTGCTAGACTCCGGTGTGCCAGGCTCTGGTGTGCTAGACTCCGGTGTGCCAGGCTCTGGTGTGCTAGACTCCGGTGTGCCAGACTCCGGTGTGCCAGACTCTGGTGTGCCAGGCTCTGGTGTGCTAGACTCCGGTGTGCCAGACTCCGGTGTGCCAGACTCTGGTGTGCCAGGCTCTGGTGCCAGGCTCTGGTGTGCCAGGCTCTGGTGTACCGGGCTCTGCTCTGTGGGTTCTTCTCGCTTTCCTTCGGTGCAACACTTGTCATCTCATTAACGAGGGCTCAAAAATATGTCGTCACGACTGTCCGGCCAGGTGTGACGCAAGCAGCCCCGGGACCAAGAAAAATAAAAAGTGTGCTGGAAAAGCGATTTTGTTTTGCTGCCTTAGCAACTTTTTCGCATGGATTATCGAAAAACATTCAAACAATTTTGTTTCCCCTGAAGTTGGCCGCGGGCCGACCTACCCCAAGGACACACCCCCTCCGCTCCATCCCCTGCTTCTCCAAGCCCCGCGCCTCCTCAGCCACTCCACCGCGGATGCTGGCGTCAATTGGTTCCGGATGTGCGGCAGTGTTATGTGGGGCGCACACCCGGTGCGGTGCCGTGCGAACAGGTTGGGGGTCGTACAAGGACGGGGAGAGAGAGAGAGAGAGAGAGAGAGAGAGAGAGAGAGAGAGAGAGAGAGAGAGAGAGAGAGAGAGAGAGAGAGAGAGAGAGAGAGAGAGAGAGAGAGAGAGAGAGAGAGAGAGAGAGAGGGAGAGAGAGAGGGAGAGAGGGGGGGAGTGAGTGAGAGAGAGAGAGAGAGAGAGAGAAAGAGAGAGAAGGGTGCCCCCGATACGCAGGAGATGAACGGGGTGTGAGGGTGTAGTAGGGGGTTGTAACACACCGAGCTAGGCAACCTGCTGCGGGTACCTGGCTTATCAGCTGGGCCCGGCTCGGGGCCCGGCACCCCTCCGGCTCTGCCGTGGCTCTGCCCTCCGCTGCCGGCCCTGCCCTGGCCTCCCTGCCCTGCGCCGCACGCCTGGTGTCAAGGACGTATGGCACGATGAAGTGCAGCCCGACACGCTAGCCGAGCGCATAGCCCGGCCTGCCCCCGGCCTGCCCCCGGCCTGCCCCCCGGCCTGCCCCCCCGGCCTGCCCCCCGGCCGGCCCCCCGGCCTGCCCCCTGGCGCTGCTGCTGGGCCGCCCCCGGCGCGCCGCCCCCGGCCACCATGCACTATGGAGCGGCCAGCTGATCGCGGTGTAGTACCGCACGTGGGGTTGGCGGCCCGCCGGTGACACGTGTACGCCAAGCGTGAGCCCCACAGGGGGTACAGCCACCGCTCTCAGGGGGAGAAAGGACAGGACAGGACATCGCATCAATAGACAGGGGCGTGCATCGGCTCTCCTGGACACTGACACACGCGGGCCGCCACTGCAGCGGGTGAGGGTGGGGGGGGGGGGGGGGGGTCACGCCAACCTCTCATTAACTTGACACGGGCGGGACAGGTTGTGTGGGATTTGTGAATGTGTGTGTGAAGCACGCGCGGTGCGTTTGAAGGCCGCGAGACAGAGAGAGAGAGAGAGAGAGAGAGAGAGAGAGAGAGAGAGAGAGAGAGAGAGAGAGAGAGAGAGAGAGAGAGAGAGAGAGAGAGAGAGAGAGAGAGAGAGAGAGAGAGAGAGAGAGAGAGAGAGAGAGAGAGGTGGTGTGTGAAACCCATCCGTGGGGGGGGGGGGGGGGTGAGAAAGAGTGATTCGTATTCTGGGGATCAAGGGACCGGCACCGGTAGAGGGCACTGCGGTGCGTCACAGTGAGCTCGTTACGCGCGCGTGAGCGTGTGCGTGCGGGTGCGCGTGTGTGTGCGTGTGTAAGCGTCGCGCTCCGGGATGCAAAGCCGTAATTTCATGCGAACTGTTACACTTCCTGATCCATGTGGATCTTTCGATTTTCCACACGAGGGGTCGCGTGCATACATTATTGCCATGTGCGCGCGCGCGCACACACACACACACACACACACGCACGCATGAAGTTGCCGACGGTATTTTAATCCCGGACGCGGACGGGTGGGCAGGAGGTTTCTCCCTGTCGACCGTGCCACACTACCACTTGCTAAGCATCCCCTTGCTAAGCATCCCCCAAACCCCCTCCCCCACTCTCCTAAGCCCCTAGACCTGCACCCGCCCCCCTGCGAGTGAACACTTTATCGCTAGACAGAGCTAGCCACTGGCGGCGTGGCGGTGGCAGCGCAGTGCCGCCCGGTACACATCACAGGTAAGCAGGGGAGGCGATGGCAAGGGCACGGCGGCGGAGGACGTGTGAGAGAGAAACTCGCCTTTGGAAAAATAAAGCATATGGCAGCCGAGGTATACGGCTCATCGAGGACTGTCCTGTCCTCTCGACCCCTCGACAGACGGCCCTGCCCCCGCCCCCCCCCCCACCCCTTTTAGAGGGGCGTTGCGGTCGAGGCGTGAACGCAAACCAAGTGACACACACCGGGAAGGGGGAGGGGGGGGGGGGGGGGCAGGAGGGAGGAGGCTTTTCCCTCCGCAAGTTCCTTTATTTTTCGTTCTGTACCAAACGCGCGTGAATGGAGCAAAAAGAAAAAGAGAAAGGCGAGGAGACCCGGGCTGTGTTGCCGGGCTTTGCGAAGCGATGCGGATAGAAAACCGCAGAGGGTGGAGTGGGGAGGGGGTTTACTTAGTGCCTGATGATGCCCGTGTGTCAAATGACTATACCAGGTGTATCATTGGCCCCGGGCAGTTCCGGTTTTAGGCAGTCCCGCAACACACTATATCTGTCTCTTTCTGGCTCGGCCAGACGCGTGAGACAGAAAGATACGGAGATAGTGCTTTGCGGGACTGCTTAAAACCGAAACTGCCCGGGGCCAATGATACACCTGGGATATATGCTCCGTTCATCGTGTTGTCTTTCAGCGAGGGGGCGGTGCGTTTCAGGGATACGTGCACACACACATACACACACACACACACACACACACACACACACACAGAGGCATCCTCAGGAGGTTCCAGGAAGAGAGCACACGGCACGTTTGGCAAACCGTATCACCGCAATGCCAAGCATCACAAAGCAATCCGAACATACATTTGCCGCGAAGGACGTACGCTGAGAGAGAAGAGGGGAGGGGGAATCTGAGACCCTGGGCGGGAGGGGGGAGGGGGAGGGGGTAAGAGGGCCTCGTATATCTCATTGTGGCGTCTTGGGTTTAGCGATTAGCTCATATCAAGCCGGCTGGCAGGTTGACAGGGGAGTCAGCCCTTCTCGCTCGGCCGGGGCCGTAGGGTCTCATCCCCCCCGGCCTGCTGCTGCCCCCCACCCCCTCTCCTCCCTAAAGGGGGGATGACACCTGTGCCGACCCCGGCCGTCGGGAGGCTGGTGGGGCGTGGAGAGAGTGTGGTTCCAGGGCCGCACGTGCGGGACCCTGTGCTTCTGCTCCGAGGGGTGGCTGGGGGGCCGCACCCCTGTATAGACACCACTGATGGTGTGCGGGGCAGTGGGCCGGTGCAGCAGAGCCAGCAGAGTCCGCTGCCGCTGCGGGCGGAGGCCATCCGAGCACGCCGTCATAGCCGTGAGCGCGGGCGACAGGCGTCAAACGGAGATCAGCCCATGACCTTTTCCAACATTTCAACAACGCCCGCACGAGAAAGGTTTGAGTCCCCCGCGTGTCCACTGGTGTCCACGTGGCCCACTTCGCAGGCTCCGCGGGGGGCCTCCGGTCCATCCGAGTGGGCAGCCGCGCGCCGCCCCCGCACACGTGCCGCCCCTTGTGCATGCGCGCTGCCCCCGCACACGTGCCGCCCCTGGTGCATGCGCACTGCCCCCGCAGCGCCGCCCCCGGCCGACGTCAGCACGGACCTATACCCCCGGAACCCCGTCAGGGGTCATCAGTCCGCTGTCGCCGAGCGCGGAGCGCCGGAGGCCGCGGAGGGAGGGCGCCCGTGGCCAAGGACACCGACGACGACATCGGTAACCTGTGGGCGTCCGGGCAGCCCCCCACACACCCGGCGACGGCCGTGTCCAGGGGGCCCACGACGGCAGCCGCCCGACGTCAGCGGCAGCCGATTCGCGTGCGCGGCCGTGACGTCACACGCATTTCGAGAGGGCATTCACTTCGCCTGCCGGCTCGCTATTTCCGTCGCATGACTGCCTTTCTTTAAATACCGCAGAAGCACAGCGGCCCCCCGCGAACGCGACGCCGTTTGTGCGCGATAACGGCGGGGGAAAGGGTGGGGGAGGGCTGCGCACGGCACGGTATTTTGAAGAATTGGGGGAGTTTGTTCCCGGAGAACTGTGCTGGGGGCTGACAACACCGCGCTGACACTCACGCTGTGGTGCGGGGTGCGGGCTGGACTGTGCGAGGCCGAGGTACGGAACGGTACAGAGCTTACTGTAGGCGGCCGCGTAGAGCTTCCAGGTAGACGAGGAGGAGGGGGGGGGGGGGGGTTGTTCGTGAAGTGGAGGCCACCGGCGTAGCATATAGCGCCGGGTCAATCCGGTGTGCCGGTAGGGGGGACACGGCCCGGCCTGGCCCGGCCCCGGCCTCGGCCCCGGCACAGCCGGCAGGCGGAGCTCAAGATGGAGCCTTATTTTATTCAGAGAAACGCTACGCCACTCCATTCAGCAGCTCGGGGCACGTTCGTGATACGTCGTGGCGCCGGCGGCCGCGGCGTCGTCACCCCTCGACCCGGGCCAGGCCAGGCCGGGCACACAGACGCCGGCCAGCAGCTGCGGCCCAGCCCCCGTCTGCACGCCACCAACGGGCGACAGACAGACTCAGGCAAAGTGCCTGGCGCTCACAGACACTCGGGCAACAAAATGGTTTCGGCGCTATACATTAGCTCCGACGCTGTCCGGACTGATTCGGCTCTCGTGGTCACTACACTATTCCTTGCTCCGATACCACACCGCACCGCACGACTGTCCCCTATGCAGCCCTCTGCACGCGGACAGCTCACGAACCTGGTGGCTAACGTGCTACCAAAGTGTTTTTGATGGTTTAAAGAGGGTAACGTCACATACACACAGGCCGGACCTAGGCATGCACACACACACACACAGGGAGGGTCCGCTGCTAAGCAAACACCGGGCCAACAGTGAGTGCCCAAACACACAAGTCTTCATTCAGGACGTTGTCCACTCCCCTTTGCGTTCCCTTCGGCCAGGAAGGCGAAGACAAGGGCTCGCCTTCATCGTCCAGAACACAACGCTTCGTGCGTGTTATTTTAGTACGTTCCTCACGAGTCCCTCACAGGTGGACATTTATCTCAAGATAAAAATTTTGATTAAAAATAAAAACAGTCAGAGGATAGAGAGACATGAAAAAATTTCTGCATCCGCGGCCTTCTGTATCCGTTTTCATGACGGGGATGACGAGACTAGGAGAGGTCAGTGGCGACGGCTGAGCGGGAAAATATTTGTCGAGGGAATGCAGAGAGATTCCTCCTTGTTTGGGGGCGCTCGCTCGCTTGCTTCTCCCCCGCAAGTCTCATTGCGTGATCCGAAAACACGCGGGACACTCCATCATCGTTGATATGCCAAGAATCCGTAATAACGAGTCTTCCTCCCCGGACCGAGGGGGCGGTGGGGGCGATGCCTTTCCGTGATATTCATTTTCATGCTGAATGGCTGATGGCAGTCGCCTCGGCCGCACTAACTCCCCTTCTTTCCTTTATCACGACGGGTTTTCGGGGGGTTTCCAAAGACGACGAAAGAGAAGCGAAATATAAAATGAAATACAAAAAGTACTACTGGTCTCTCTCTTTCTCTCTCTCTCTCTCTCTCTCTCTCTCTCTCTCTCTCTCTCTCTCTCTCTCTCTCTCTCTCTCTCTCTCTCTCTGCTTTTGCAATCTGACAAAATCAGAGGCCGTGCGGACGTTGGCGAAGCGCGCGAAGGCGGCGATGGCGAATAACTACGGAGACGGAAACTGCGCAGTGGCCTTTCGTCACGTGGCTAAGGAGTGGGCGCTTTGGTTGACGGGGTTGGAATAGCACTGCGAATGGGAGAAACGAGAGAGAGAGAGAGAGAGAGAGAGAGAGAGAGAGAGAGAGAGAGAGAGAGAGGCGGATAGGAGAGGAAAGAGAAAGCTTGGGGGGGGGGGGGGGGGGGAGGAGGGTGGTGACCTTCTTTCAGGGGATGACAGCACGCAGCCCCCCCCCCCCCCTAACATTCCTAAATCATTTCGGCTGTAAATTCGAAACAGCATCGCAATGGAACTGCGAGGCAGGCGAGGATAGAAAGGAAATAAGGTAGAAGGGAAAGACAAGGTGAAAGGTAAATTCTTTTTTTTTTCCGCTGAGAGTGAGCAGGAGTTGAAAAGCAGGCAGAGTTCGCTGCTGCCCCGATAAATACCACGAAGCCCGCTCAGCAAAAGTCCGATGCTGTCATCAGGGAAAAGGAAAGAGAAAAACCCTCTGCCTTTCCTCACTCGATGTTTTTTCTCTCATTCTCTCTCCCTCTTTCTCTACCTCCCGCCTATCTCATTTATTTTTCCTTTCGCCGGGAGACAGGGGAAAAGGATCTTCTAACTGCGACTAAGTACGTCATTCCTGCTCAGCGGAGTGGCAGGCGCCGGGAACCGTTCTCCGCAGGAAGAAACGAGCAAGTCCGAGTTAGTTGGGGTCGGCCTGGCCTCCCGGAAGTAACTTCCACTTCACCTGTGCTGGGCCACACAGAGGACCTCAGCCAGCTCATAAAATGGGGTCCGGAGAGCCGGGGGCCCGCAACCGGGGGCCCAGCGCCCCCTCTCTTAGGAATGCGTTTCAATCACAGAGCCCCAGAGCCCCGAGCCTTCGGCAGAGCTTTCGGCAGGACCTCCATGGGACACCTTTCCCCCCTTTCCCTTTCCACACTTTCGACCGGCGGTCGGTCGTCCGTTCGGGGCAAAGGCTTTAAGCCCTTGAAAGCGCTTACCGAGCAGTACTTATACCGGGCGTACGGCGCCTCTCCGAAGGTCAATGGAGTGCAGTGCGACAAGCGCTCGCAGAATTTATCTCCTCTCTCTCTCTCTCTCCCCCTCTCTCTCTCTCTCTCTCTCTCTCTCTCTCTCTCAGTCTCTCCGCCACTCTTCCTCCCTCCCTCCCTCCCTCCCTGGAGAGCCAAGTGATGAGGGCAGAGAGACTCCCGCCGCCAACAAACTAACTCGCAGGGGCCCTGTATACTACGCCACGGTTTAACTCCGGCCTTGTCTTTTTTAACAAAAGAAACCAATTCCGCTGTTTGCTCACCTAGTGCGCTACTCCGCCCCGCCAAGTAAACAGCGCACGACGCTGTCGTTGTCGCGGTACGAGGCCCCGACACGACCTCCTCATCGCAGCGACAACGAATTTAAGAAAAGGCTCTTTTCTGCACAGAGTGAGGCGCTCGGAGGTACGTGCCGTGACTCGTGCGGGGAGGGCGCGGGAGGAGAGGGAGGGAGGGAGGGAGGGTCGGAGGGGCAGCAGCACTGCTGGCGCGGGTAGACCGTCCCGCTACGCACACACGCATTCGGGTTGCCCACCCCGCGCTCGTAAGGCGGTCGTCTCCGCCAGCTGCCAGCGCGCATGCCGTACGGCGCCCGCCTCACGCTGCGATTGGTGGTGGGGGGGGGGGGGGGGGGGGAGGGGGGGGGGGGGGGGATAGATAGATAGATTCCGACGTCACCGCTATCATCACGTTCCGCACGATAAGGTGGTTCAGTATCGTAGTCACGGGGTTGGCTCGCGGGGGCAATCCCCCTGAGGGCCAAACTGCCGTCAGGAAAAAAAAGTTGGGGGCGGAGGGGGGCTGTGATGTGGCGCCACGCCGCCTGCTTTGGCACCCCCTCCCCCTCCCTCGTCCTGACAACCCCGCGCAGCAACCCTGTGGCATAGCTATTCCTCGTTATTATTCAGAAAGTAGGATGTGGACCCGTCTGAGAAGTTGACGCAGCGTGTCATGTGCCGGAAATGGTGCTTCCGTGAGCTCCTATACGCCTATATAACAGCCGTGGCTGCTTCCATGCGGCCCCATTTCCTATTGACCAGTCATTAGTCAAAACACGGGGCTGCTTTGCCGCTGGAATGGGGTCGAACGACCTCTGATAAGCTCCGGTTTCGTCGTGTCTGCTATGCATTATACAAACATGTATTCAGCCCTCCTTCAATTCTTCTTCAAATCCATAGAGGAGGCCGAATGATGATGCGAATGATCGGTGAGGGTCAGTTCATGGCCACCCAGTGAAGGCATCCCCCCGGGGATCAGAGCTGAGGTCCATTACGAGCCGACCAAAGGGCAGATCGGCAACAACAGCAACGAGGTGAGCACCAATCTCATAGGGCACGCAGAGGCGGCTCGGATGAGCTGCCCGGCTCCGGCTGTCGGGCGGAAGAGATCACTGCACCGCCCGGCCATTACGGCACGACAATCAGCAAAACACGTAATGTGCAGGGCCATTATGGAAACGGAATGGGGACGGAAAAGGAGAATTACAAGAGGGGAGGGGAAAAAACGATTTTGAGAAAATGCGCGGCTGGTTTCGTTTTCCTGTGCGCTGCCTAGGAGGGTGGTGGGGGTGTTGTTTCAAGTGCCAAGGGCGGAATGTTTACCTTCCGACGCCCTTCTCCAGGTGTGTAATCATGTTAGATCCCGAGGGATTTCAGGCTAAATGACCCTCCCCACCCCCACCCAAAAAAAAAAAGACAAAAAACCTACAACCATGTCGTTCGTTCTAGCCGATAATATGATGCTGGAAATTTGGTGGGTGGGATGAAAGATGTCGACTGGAGTGCTCGTCAGTCGATATGTAAGCGTGAATTCAACAAAAGCGTATACAGCAAGCTAAACGCAGCTCTTCGTATGAAGGGTATGTGCGAAACCAATGTAAAGAAAATAGGCATGCATATTTAAGTTAAACTATAGTTTGTGCTCTTGCGGCAATTTTCTTCGCTCAATGCAGTTCTCTGAACATTGAGCTGCGTCTGAATGGCGCGTGTTGACTGTCGCAGTAACTTTTTCTTGCTGTAGGTCAGTTGACGAGATCGACATGTGGGTGTTGCCAACTTTACATGGCATACTCCGTTCTTCTGTCAGTCTCATTTCTCGAACAGCCAGGCAGAATGTCTGACAAATGCAATAGAATGAGTCGTGCTAGGTACATTGGGCGTTAATCCGTGAGTGTTTGAGCTCGGAATAAGGGAGTAACAGCATTTGTACACAGATCCTGCGTGCTTGTTCTACTGGAAGGGATTGATGGGCAAAATCAAAATTTTCAAACAAATATTAAGTTTCACTTTGGGCTTTAATTAAAAATCAACAACAAAAATGTACAACAAAAATATATTTATGTATAGATATTAAAGATTTGCTTCGTATATTGTATATTTATATGTAGATATAAAAATAGAAAAGTAAGAAAAGAAGGAAGAAGACTTATTTTGCACAATGTACATCAAATTAATCGTGTTCATATTATCAATTTAAAGACTACGTTAATGACTAACCTTTGGTTTTCAGCTGGTAAATTAATGAACTATAACCGCAAGATGTAATTTATGTACTGCACGGTTTGGATCCAGTGACGGCCAAACAAATAATTTCTTGCCAAATAAAAATTTAGAGACAATTATATTATGCAAAGTTTGGCCCTCTTACTCCTTTACGATTATCCTTTACACGTTGCAGATCCAATTCCAAAGACACACTCTGCGTCTCTATTCACTTGTCAATACATATAACACGATACGTACAGTACAATCAGACGTGGCGCGAGTGTCACGCATGGTAATTAAATGCACTAGCTCAAAAAATCATTTGAAGAAAAAAGCCCATTACAGTTCAGAAGAAAATGACGTTCACTCGACGCAGATGAATCCAGAGCTACAGGCAAATAATTAACTGAAAATGAAAGATAAGTGCTTTAATCTACTAGTCCACTACATAAGCAAAGTAAAAAAATTACTTGGCAAAAACAAAGAATACTCAAAGCTCGGGAAGTGAAATTTTCGATTTGTATGCATTATGATTCCCATGCGAGACATCGCCATAACTTAAGGGCACACTTAAAAAGAATCTTTTACAAGTCAAAATACACCTATTCATGGCTGACAACACTCCAAGTAGTCTATTATCACACAAGTCACAACGGCAATGAGAAGTTGAACACATAATTATCTACCTCAAATTAAGTACTTGTGTACGCTCTTTCTCAGTCTCAAATAATTGTATCCGAGGCAATGTCTCCTTTTTCAAAATAAATAACCTTTCCCTCTTAATTGCAAGGGTTGGATGAGAGATATGTTTCATCTATTCAGAAATTTCAGTACATCATCTCCAGGCTTGTAAACACAGCAGAAAGTCACTTAAGAAAGCATTAAAGCAAATGATCTAACAGCACAACCTAGGCCTATTACCCATGTGATTGACTGAGCTGCAGAAAATACAGGCACAAGGGCCTGAGCGACAGATATCTTATTCACGCCCTGTGCCTGTTCCCATTATCCAATAGACAGATAGGGGATCAAGGAAGACATTGGTTTCTGATATAAACAAAGCTGTTCGCTCATTCCTCCCCATCTCTTTCAAGTTGACAATCGAGACTAGATCGAATTCACATTCATTGTGAGTTCACTGAAGTAGAAAATATTACTTCTTGCGCGCTTCCTTTATACACAATGTACATCAAGGTTCAAAAAGAGTTACAGGACTCCTAGAGTGAGAAATCTTCCTTCAGGCATGAGTCAGGATTATATTTAAATAGAAGAGACCTTTGGTTACCCTTAGATCACTGAAACCAGATTCAAGCTTAGAACTTCGTTGGCATAACTTAAGCCGGGTTTACAAGTCTGCCTCAGACAAAAATAGACCCTTATCCATCCTACCATATTTAAAACATGTCAACCCAAGAAATGATTTCTCATCGTTCCGCGTGCTATATCACAGTGAGCTCCCTTGTGACGGACACAAAGGTTTATTTAGGAAATCAAACTAAAAAAGCTCTAGGCCAAGTTATCGTATATCAGTTCTGGTGCACCAGTCATTACTTTTACAGTATTTAGAAGGTGGCTCTGGCGCGTTTTCCGGGGACACGGCACAGAGAAAGTCTTACAAAATTTGGCAAGCCATTGAGCTGCTGCGAATTAAGATCGAGTACGATCAATACTGAAACAGGTAAAGGAAAGACTGGACACGAAACACAGCACTTAGCAACGAGCTTTCCTCGTTCTTTTTACCTTAGACATCCGTACCGCAGCCTTCCTGGTATCCTTCATCCGGAGAGTTCCTATTGCTTGATAACACTCGCTTGAGGGCGGTCACTGGGGGTAACACTGGCACTCCCCGCTGCCACACTCGCAGGGTTTTAGCGTTCGGCAGGGGGGCGTTGCCCGTCGGGGAGGTGGCGGAGGGGCTCTGGGCGCCCTCGGCCTTATCCAGGATGGGCAGCCCGTAGTCAGGGGGGTACTCCTCGTGGGGGTGGGGGTGGCCATGCGGCCTGGGCAGCGTCCGACTCCGGTAGTCCAGGTCGTCCTCCGACTCGCCCCCTATGCTGGTACCGTCCCCGATGATGGGGGTTTTGTCGGAGGCATCGTAATGCAGACCCGTGGCCGTGGAGCTGGTGGTCCTCCTGATGTAGTGCTCGGGGGACTGGGTGTCCCAGATGCCGGACGGGTACAGGGAGTCGCAGCCCCCCGCCCGGCTGTACTCGCCGCTGCCGGGCCTCTGCACGGCACCCAGGGGACCCCCCAGGGGACCCCCCAGGGGGCCGTTCATCATGGGGTTGACGGTCCCCATGGCCCCTCCCATGGCCCCCATGGACAGGTGGCCGTTGGGCGCGGGGGGCGGCGGGTTGAGGCGGGTGTCATTGATGAGGTCCGGGTTGGAAGTGGGCGGCGAGAAGTGGGTGGCGCTCAGCACGCTGCCGTGCCCGTTGTAGTGGCTCGTGGAGTATGAGATCTCCGCGCGCCGAGGCGGCTTCTGAATCGGGTTGTTGGACATGATGGAGTCCGTGGTGACGGTGGTGCGCTCCGAGTCCGTCACAGCCGCCTTGCAGTTGGTGGTGACCGTGTTGCCGTTCATGGTGGCCACCACCTCGAGCTGGCCGGGCGACTTGGTCTCGGACGCAGGTGGCTTCCGGAGCCGCATCAGCAGGACCAGCACCACCAGCAGGATGAAGAGGACGAGGACGACCAGGGCGGCGCTCAGGCCTGCGATCTGGCCCGAGCCCAGGGTGGAGATGCCGGCCAGGCGCATGGACACGTGCAGCGTGAAGTTGGCCTCGGCGCTGCCGGCGCGGTTCTCCGCCACGCAGTAGAACTCGGACGAGTCCGTCTCCTGGGCGTTGGTCAGCACCAGGGCGGACGTCTTCTCGAAGGTGCCCTCCTCGAACACGTACACGCGCTGGTAGGGGCTGAAGGCCGAGTTGTTAAGGAGTAGCCTTCCGTTCCAGTACCAGTGGATCTGGGCCTGGGGCACGCTGCCCACACGGCACAGCACCGTGGCGTTCTCCCCCGTGGTGGCCTCCACGTACCGGCTCACGGGCAGGACCTCCGGCTTGCAGGCGAAGTCGTCCACGTGGAGGTCCGCGAACGAGCGGTTGTGCACGCGGTGCGGCCCGCCGATGCACTTGGGGGGCACGGGGTACGGGATGTTGTTGTTGGTGAGCCACAGCTTGGCGGCGCGCAGGTGGCAGTCGCAGTGCCACGGGTTGTCATGCAGCTCCACGCCGTGCAGGCGCTTCAGCCGGTCCACTGTGTGCGGCTGCAGCACAGCCAGGCGATTGCCGTTGAGCCGGAGCGACTCCATCAGCTCCACGCCCTCGAAGGCCCGCGGCGCGATGTACTGCAGCTCGCACCGCGACAGGTCCAGCTTGACGAGGCCGGGCACCGTCTTGAAGGCCTCGCCCTCCAGCTTCTGGATTGGGTTCCGCGCCAGCGACAGGTCGCGCAGGAAGGGCATGTCGTTGAAGGTGGCGGACGGCACGGACGTGAGCAGGTTCTCGCTCAGGTCCAGCTCCACCAGGTTGGTCAGGCCCTGGAAGGCGCGGTCGTCTATCTGGCCGATGCGGCACCTACGCAGGTACACGCGCTGCAGGTTGAGCAGGCCCGCCCGCACGAACATATCCTTGGGCAGGATCTGCATGTTGTTGCCGGACATGTCCAGCACCTGCGTCTCCGGGTCCACGTTCTCCGGAGTGGTGATGAGGCCCTGGTCCACGCACTCGACGGCCTGCTTGCCGCCCTTCCACTTGCAGAGGCACACGGAGGGGCAGTTGGAGGCCCCCGCGCCGAGAGCGCTCAGCAGAAGCGCCAGCAGCAGCGCCACCAGCGGCGCCAGCAGGGGCGTCAGGAGCCTGGCCATGGCGGGGCTGGGCTGGGCTGGGCCCTGGCGGGGCGCGCGCTACCGAAGTTCAGGTCGCGTCATCGACGTCCCACACACCAAATCCAAACGAAAAAAAATAATAGAAAAACAGCACTGCACCAAAACAATGGCCTCTTGTCAGGCTATATTTTCGTATATCTCTTTGCACAGAAAAATCACTTGTCACTGATAACACGCACACAACAACCACTGTCGTCGGTGTGGGACATTATCTATCCTCTGTCCGATTAGATGTTAATCACGAAAAGCACATCACGAGATAATCCAAGTGGTATCCTCCCGCTCGGTAATCCTTGGGGGCAGGGCAGGGGTTGCGCGGACACACACACACACTACTCGCTCTGTCTCTCTCTAACGCGGCGAGCGCTACGGCACACCGTCTGTCTGGCCGGTGTCGGACGGGGCGGCACACGGCGAGACGACTCGACTCAACCACGGCTCGTGGAGAACTGACGGAACAGCCCCGGCCCGGCCGCCTGCGCCGCTCGGCTCTCGGCGCTCGGCCGCCGCCGCTGCGGCTCCGGCCAGCTTCGGCACATTTCCGACCGGAGCCGAGCGCGCTCGAAGTCTCCTTCCGGCCCCCATCCCCCACCCCCGCCCCCACCACCGCAAGGCACCACACGGCACGGCGAGCGCGTGCTCTCTCTCGCTCACTCTCTCTCTCTCTCTCTCTCGCTCACCCCTCCTTCGTACGTTTCTCTCTTTTCTTTCCCATCCTCCTCACTCGGTTGGGCTGGTGGGGCCCGTCCATAAACCACGAGTACTTTGGGTACCTCGGTACATACCCGGGCAAAACAACGGGTTGGAAAATCTGACTGAGACTATGCGTCCCGCCATGACAGTTTTCACGGCATATACACGAAAAAGGAAAAAGAATAAATACGTGAACGAATGAATGAATAAAATAATATTTTCTGATTAAAAAGGACGGTCGAACGAATAAATGAAAGGACGAAAGAATGAATGAACAAATGAATGAACGAAGGAATGGACGAAGAAATGAATGAATGAATGAATGGACGAAGAAATGAATGAATGAATAAACAAATGAATAGACGAATGAATGGACGAATGAATGGACGAATGAATGAATGGTGGGATAAATTCCAGGTACAATTCTCTTAAAATATAAAAGATGAACTAGGAAATTCAAAGAGAACTGTCACAAAACAAGTACACAAATACACTGAAACAAACATAAATATACAAGCATAAGGCAATGTTTTACTAACTCACCAAATAGAAGGAACTAATGAACAGTCGAGAACACAAATAACAAATCATATTTTTTTCGTCTTGACTCCAGGAGGAGGAGGAGGAGGAGGAGATCCTCGCTTAGGCACGGCCCCTTCCGGTGTGCGCGCCCCGCCACGGCCCCGCCACCCACCGCGGCAGCCCTGCCCTCCGCCCCCCCCCCCCCCTCTCATCGCTCCGTCTCCCTCGCACCCCAACGTCCCTCGCCCACTTCATTCAGGTGTATTCAGAGAGTGGCGTATTCTCGTCTCTCTCGCACTCTCTCTCACTCTCTTTCTCTCTCGCTCGCTCATTGTGCCTCCACCTTCGAGTCCCATCCTGTCCCTTCTCGGTCCCGGTCTCGGGCGGGCGGATCAGTGTTGTCTGGGCCTTTTGGTGTGTGTGTGTGTGTGTGTGTGTGTGAGCGGATGGAGCAGAGGATAAAAATTGGTGGGTAGAGGAGGGGTGGGTGGGGCATCTGTCTCACCTGGACGCACCCACCTCAGCTGACAGCGTCGTCTGCACGCCGTTGTGAGCACGCCGACGCCGCCGTGCTGTGCTCCGCTGTGCTGCCTCCGATATCATCGTCTCGGACGCCGTATGGAAGGAAACACGCTTTCCAAATGCATATCACAACCACCACCACCACCACCACCACCACGTGGCCGTGCTGTGCAGATTTCGCCAAGGTATCACCGCAAAAAAAAAAATTCTATTTCACTTTGTGGGGCGCCCGAGGTATCATTCGTGGTTAAATTCTAAATAACCGTGAGGTCCATTTTGCTCAAGTTTTCTTGCGGTACTACTATAGGGTATTTCGGAAAAGCTCAAACCGGAAGTGGAGAAGACGCGCAAGAAGAAGAAAAGCGGAAACAGTATATGACGGTAACCGCAGCAGAGAGTATCTCCGCCACGGCGTCGTCGGCCACGAGCCAACTCAAAATATCTGGAGGCTTAGCTCTCGCTGACGATATGTCACGACTCTTTGGTAGGGTCACACAGCGCAGCAGGAGCCCGCGCAGACCGAGAATTCAAATCTGCAAGTAGCGCGGAGGAGGTATGCGCTGTGTGACCCTACCAAGTGGTCGTGACATAACGTCAGCGAGAGCTGACCCTCCAGAAATTTGGAGTTGGTTTGTGGCCGACGCCGTGGCGGAGATACTCTCTGCTGCGGTTACTCTCATACTGTTTCCGCTTTTCTTCTTCTTGCGCGTCTTCTCCACTTCCGGTTTGAGCTTCTCCGAAATACTGCCAGGAACGAAGTGTCATTTGGTCCGAATTTCGCACGCCCCGCACCGCGTGGCGTCAAGTGAATAGTTCTCGCCGCCAAACACAGCCAGCCGTCAGCGGGCAGCGGATTAGATGTTTTACGATGCCGCTGCTAATTCGAAACGAAAACGGTATGACTGCGTGCAGCTGAGCCGTGGGCCCCGTGGGCTCTGAGCTCGGCCTGCGCTGGCTGGGCACGCACGATCGGCCGGCAGCGGCAGCGGCAGCGCAGCGGCAGCGGCAGCGGCAGCGGCAGCGGCAGCGGCAGCGGCAGCGGCAGCGGCAGCGGCAGCGGCAGCGGCAGCGGCAGCGGCAAGCCCGGCAGGCAGCCAGGTAAATACCAGCCGACATCCGGTGGGCAGCCAGCGCGGCCAGGCGAGGCAGCCAGAGCATGAGCCAACGCAGCCGGGCCGGCACAGCCCTGCGGAGCCCTGCGGAGCCCTGGCGGAGCCCTGCGGCCGGGTTCAAATCCCCGTCGGAAGGTTCCGTCGGAGGAAACATGGATTTGGGCCGAAAAATTCCTACACTCAAATTTTCAGCAACCCGCACGAAATTTCGCGGACAGCAAAAAAAAAAATAAGGTTTATTCCCCTAATTTTCAATCCAGGGTACACCGCCGAAAACTCGACAAAATGATCGATATTCCGACACCACGTGTTGTGCGGGGGCTGTGCAGTAGGTGCTATGCAGTGGGGCGTTCCGCGGCCGGACGCCACGCCACGGTCACGCCAACATTCAATGTTTGCGGTCGGGTCGATGGTAAAAGTGTATACACTTATCAGCGTGTGCGGCCGCGCGCCAGCCCTTTGCCGGGGCCCTTTACCGTGGCCCTTTACCGTGGCCCTTTGGTGGGGCCCTTCGGGGCGGCCGATCGGGGGGCCCTTCACCCCCCCGATGGAGATGGATGTTATGCGTGTCTGTAAATACCGCTGCCGGCCCTTATCAATCCCGCACCCCCGCATCGAGCGGCACGGCGCCCCCTTGACTTACGGGGGCCGCCCAGTAGTGCACCTGTTGAGGTGTGTGCGGTCAACGCCGTCCCCGTGAGAGTACAGCACATTCCAGTAGGGTCACAGACAGATGTGTGGCATGGGCAGAGGTCACTGACCTTCAGCCGCAAGCAGACGATACGCCGAGCAGGCGGCGGCCAGCGGCGGCCAGCGGCGGCCCGTCGTGGGAAGTTCCGCCACGAGTTCCGCGACCCCGCCCCGCCCCGCCCCGCCCCACCCTGGGCCGCGGGATCGTATCCACTATTGCCGAAATGTCAAACCCACCAGGACACACGCGACCACCGCGGCGCCAGCGCGCCACTCGGTTCATCTTTTATTTCTCGCGAGTCTCCCGTGTCACGCGACGCGGCGGTGCAGATGCACTTTGGGGGCCGACTGCTCTCCTCTTGCCTCTTGCTGACGGCGACAGACTACAGACTACACACCTCCGAGCCGACGTCATGGTGCCACCGCCGCCACCGCCGCCACTGCCGCTGCCGCCACTGCCGCCGCCGCCGCCGCGGGTCTGATTCCTCTCCCCTGAACGACACGCGGCCCGCGGAACAAGGGATCAGCATCGGCAAGCAAAAGCAAGCAAGCAGCGGCAGCAATAGCGTCGGCGGGGCAAACAGAAAGCGTGGGAGATGGGGCCGGGGGGGGGGGGGGGGGGGGGCACCAGACCGGCCATTGATGACTGCAGGCCGATGAGAAGCAGCAGCAGCAGCAGCAGCAGCAGCGGGGCCCTCGGCAGGGCCACAGCAGCGGCGAGCGAACACACCTTGCTCCTCATTCACGACGGCTCTCTTTATGGGCGCGTCTTCCTGTCGGCGGGGGAGAGAGAAACAGAGAAGAAGAGGAAGAGAGACGGAGTGAGGGGGAGAGGGGGAGGGGGGAGGGGGGGAGGAAATGAAGGCTCGGATGGTGGCGAGCTTGTTGCAGTGCGTCATGGTAGGCAACACTCTCTCTCTCTCTCTCTCTCTCTCTCTCTCTCTCTCTCTCTCTCTCTCTCTCTCTCTCTCTCTCTCTCTCTCTCTCTCTCTCTCTCTCTCCTCTCTCTCTCTCTCTCTCTCCCTCTCTCTTTCTCTCCAGGTATAGGCTGCGCGGGCAACGACGGCGACGTCTTGCAGGAAGTGGCCCCGGCGGGGGGCGGGGGCGGGGGGCAGCAGCATGCGGCAACAGCGCGCCGCCGGCCGGCTCTGGTCAGGCTGGACCGCGCGGCCTGCCCCTGCCAGTCCAGTGCCTGCCAGGCAGCCAGCCGCTAGCAGCATCGGTGTGGCACCGCTGGCCGGCACCGCTGGCCCGCCTGTCTTACCTGCACATTCGTTTAGCCCACCATTACGGGGGAGGGGGGAGGGGGGGTCCTACCGTCCCCTCGTATTCTCTTTCCCCCAATCTTCTCTTTCCTTCCTCCTCCTCCTCCCTCGTCTTCCTGTCCCGTTTGATGTCTTCCGAAATAAGCAGCGTTCTAGTACTTATTTCATTTCGCTGGTGGCGTTGTGGGGGAGAGCGCGCTTCCTGGACTCGGCGGTGTCAGAGGTCCCCGTCGGATAGGCTTCTAATTCGGGTCCGTGAATGGTGGGTGCTCCTTACTACGCGCAGGTGAGGCCAGCGGCCCAGCGGCCGGCCGTACGACTCAGACTTAGTGACTCGGCCGGGATGAATGGGTCGGCCCTACCTGGCGGGGAGTGCGAGGGAGAGCGGGGGAGGGGTAGATAAAGAAGACAAAGGAAAGGAAGTGTCGGGCAGGTAGACGCAGGTGAGGAGGTTGAGCGTGCCTGCCGAGAGAGAAGACCAGGGATGAGAGCGAGAGGAGGGGGGGGGGGGGAACCGTAATAAATGAGGGTGGCACAGCCTACATGGCACACACACACACACACACTCGCTTAGCTCCCTACACAAACATGCGAGAGAGAGAGAGAGAGAGAGAGAGAGAGAGAGAGAGAGAGAGAGAGAGAGAGAGAGAGAGAGAGAGAGAGAGAGAGAGAGAGAGGCTGAGAGGCTGAGGACGACTTCGTGGACATGCCGGCCGCACGGACGTGCCCCCACTGATCGCGTCGGGATTGAGGTTCTGGAGGCCGGAAAAAGAAATTCCGGACGGGATTGTCGTGAGGTGACGAGGATTACCATGCCTGCCCCCCCCCCCCCCTCCCCCTCCCTGGACCCTTCCCCATCTCCTGCCCCCGCACCCTCCAGGTGACACCTGCTACAGAGGGAACAAGTCCCGTGCTGACCTTGGGCTGTGTTCGACGTTCTCGTCAACCCATCGCGGGGCCACCTTACGACGTCGGCATGGCCACATCTCTTCGACAGTGGGACCCCGGCCCAAGCTGCGTCTCATCTGGCTCCAGCATTTTGCGGACACCCCCTCCGCCCCGGCTAGCCCCGCCTAGCCCCGGCCCCGCGGGATTAAGAGCCATCACTTTCCCAAGTACGTAATTCGAAAGAGCTTTCAGTTTAGCACCACTCGGTCCGCCCTGGGCCGCCCCGGGCCGCCCTGGCCCCGTTTACGAGGGCCCCATCCCTTCCCTTCGGCAGCGCTATCATGCTCATGGCCGGCCCATGGCAGCTCATGGCAGCCCGTGGCCCTTTCCTGATGGATTCCTCTGGCGTCGTCCGTGCGTACCTACAGAAGTATACTTACACAACTTACAGAACAGTCGGGCTGGAATGAGGCGATGCGGCAGCAGATGTCACCCAGCCGCTCAGGTCACGGCCACGGGGGCACTCGTGGCCGCCCCCCGGCGCACGACACACACATGTGCACACACGCACACACACTTGCTGCCACATCGCGCGCATCGCACCGTATTTTGGTGGCGTCGCGCCTTTATGCATCCGGGGCGCCACCATAAAACGGGTGAAAAATAACACATTAGCCCGCGACGTCGGGGGGAGGGGGGGGGGAGAGAGAGAGAGAGAGAGAGAGAGAGAGAGAGAGAGAGAGAGAGAGAGAGAGAGAGAGAGAGAGAGAGAGAGAGAGAGCTACACCAAAGTAGGACGACACAGGGCTGCTGCTGCTGCTGAAGGCTCCACACACATGCCAGCAGGGGTCACCTAAATATAAACCCCTCGCCGAACAGGAGCGTTTATCGCATAATTTGCAGGAGCAACACACACACACACACACACACTCTCACACACTCTCACGCGCGAACCCGCACACGTTATTCGCGCACAGCATGAACGCTCCCGAAACAGACCAGTCAACACATTCTACGCCCCGCATTTTTCTTCAGAGGGTTTCGCTGCATTCTAGTGAAACAATATGAACGATGAAAAAAAAATTGATCAAGTACTCTACAAAAAATAACTTGTGGAGGTGAGACACATTTCTTCTTCTCCCCGAACGCGTCCGTTCATCGCCCGAAAACAACGACGCGAGGCCAAGCAATCGAGGCGCGGCGCCTAAAAAATAGAAAGCATTGGACGCATAGCCAGGCGCACTACACTTTTGCCCGCTTTGCCCTCCAAAAAGCAGCGGCGGCCAGTGGTGGCCAGACCTCCCACCCTCGGTCACCCGCGTGACCTCTCTCTCTCTCTCTCTCTCTCTCTCTCTCTCTCTCTCTCTCTCTCTCTCTCTCTCTCTCTCTCTCTCTCTCTCTCTCTCTCTCTCTCTCTCTCTCTCTCTCTCTCTCTCTCTCTCTCTCTCTCTCTCTCTCTCTCTCTCTCCACCGCCACGTCTCGGGGTGGCAATATATGGCCCCAAAACTTAACTAAAGGAAGGCAGTGCACGCAACACACAGATCGCTACGCGGATCAGAGCCCGAAAAAAAAGAGAAAAGGAGAGAGAGAGAGAGAGAGAGAGAGAGAGAGAGAGAGAGAGAGAGAGAGAGAGAGAGAGAGAGAGAGAGAGGGAGAGAGAGAGGGAGAGAAAGAAAGGGGGGGGGGGGGAGCGAGCGAGAGAGAATGGGGCAGACAGCTAAGGCCACGCGTACTGTGCGTGCGAGGGGTGGGTAGGGGGTGCGTGGTCGCGCGGGGGTTGTTGCATTGGGAGGGGCCCGGCGGACTCTTGCGTTGAAAAATCCATTAAATCATGCAGGCCAGCATAAACACGCTTAACGGCGATTACGTCCCGGCCACCACTGCACTCCTAAAAATAAAAAATAAAAAAAAATAAAAAAACAGAAAGGAGTATGTAAGCCTTGCGTCCCAAAAATTGCGGACCATGAAACAAAGAATTTGAAGTGCATATATATTCATGTGCCAACGTCAATTTAACTTTCAGCATAGGACTGTAAAACTGTGAGCATGAATGTAGACGTGAACCCAGCCAACCCTAGCCGAGTCGTAAGTCGGACTGGGCTGCTGCAGGCTCTGCTGCACCGTCCGGCTTGCAGCGGCACGCCCCGCCACGCTCCGCCACGCCCCGCCACGCTCCGCCCCGCCGAGACAGGATGTGTCGCCGCCTCCTTGCGATGCGAAATGCATCCAGCAATCAACACGAAGGCGACGCTTCATTTCCGGCGCGGCACTCAGGCGCGGCCCACGGCCCCCCGGGAGCCCCCGGCCGGGAGAGGCGGGGGGCGCGGACGGGCGTCGGCAGGGCGTTGCACCGCACTCGCGGCCCGGCCCCATGGCAGCTAGGCTAGGCCGAGTGCCCCACACCATTATTTATTTTTCGCCGGCTCCGACTCCAGTCACGGAACGCGGTGGCGGCGGCCGCTGACGCAAAAATAATTGTGCCGCCTTCTGCGCCGCTTTGCGCCCCCTTCGTTTCCGCCGGCCCCGTCCAAAGTTTGAGCTCAGCTGCCAACCGCCGCACCTGGGACCCGCTATTCTGCCCCTTGGGGGGTCGCCTTGACCCTGAGCGAGGCACCCGGGGGGGGGGGGGCGGCGCCGGGGCGACCCTGTCACCATGACCGTCAGTATCTGAGTCAGTGTGTCTTCCAAGTGAAAGTCGCAGGGGGCGTCCAAAAAGTACGCACTGCTGTCTGGACGCTGTGCGTTTGTCAGCACATCGATTCGGCCGCGCTCCGCATGGGGGGGGGGGGGGGGGCGTGAGAGAGTGAGGCCGGGAGAGTGTGTTAGACTGCGGATTAATAGCGGCGGCGCGGTCGGTGGGTGCTGCGTGCCCACGCGCTGGCCACGCGGCGCCCACGCGCCGGCCACGCGCCGGCCAGCTACTTCCGGCCCTGAGTCCCCTGCATGATCGTGTCGCGGGGATTGCAGTAGACATACGCGGCCGCTACCGCCCTGCCACTGAGGCGACTACCGCACCGCTGCGACTCCACGGACTCCATATGGCCTCCACGGCCTCCACGGCTTCCACGGTCTCTACGGCCTCCACTGCCTTGACGGCCTCGACGGCCTCCCACGGCCTCCACGGCTTCCACAGACTCCACAGCCTCGACGGTCTACACGGTCTCCACGGCCTCCAAGGCCTCCGCGTCCGGGGACTGCAGGGAGCTCCGCGTTGTGGCGGGATTGATGAGACCCGGCCCAGAACCCTCCTATAAGCCCCGGCAGACGAGCTTGCATAGGCACGGTGTGTAAGTACACTTTGTGGCACAGCGCGGCGGACACTGCTGAGTGTGGTGTGTGTGTGTGTGTGTGTGTGTGTGTGTGTGTGTGTGTGTGTGTGTGTGTGTGTGTGGCCGGCGGCGGCGGGGATCGTGACAACCTCCATCTTATCGATTCACGATTAGCCCCGAGTACGTACCGCCGTACTGCCGCCCCGCACTGCAGTTCCCCACCCGCGCGCAGACAACGGCCCCACCCCTTTCTCTCTCCCTCTCCTTTCTCCCCCATTTTTTTTCCGCAGCGCGCCGTTTGACTGCGGCCGCGCGCGCTCAGCTCTCTCTCTCTCTCTCTCTCTCTCTCTCTCTCTCTCTCTCTCTCTCTCTCTCTCTCTCTCTCTCTCTCTCTCTCTCTCTCTCTCACACACACACACACACACACACCGCAGAGGCGCCCCACGCTCGCAGATCGGACTCCCAGCGGGCAATGGATGATTATATTTCGAAAGCGAAACGAGCGCGCGCGCACACACACACACACACACACAGAGCGCGCGAACTTGACGCAATCATTCCGCTCGCTGCTACTTATGATAGTCGAGGGAGGAGCGCTTTGTGTTTGCCCGCATCGCTGCGTTGTGTATACGTGTATATATAGGTATGCACTTCCGAGCGTGCGTGTGTGAGTGTGTGATGCGAAAAAGGGGCGGGAGAGAATGCGAAAATTTTGAAATGAAACACGAAAATGATTCGCACACGCGACCAGAGGGAATCTTTCCGTATGCGCCCGTTTCATATCCTGAGTGGGGGGCGGCGGCGGTAGCAGTTGTAATAATAAAGAGCCGCACAACACGCGGCATTATAACACGTTGCTGCGAATACCATAAATAAAGCCTTGTCGTGCGAATAATCACGCGCCCGCACTGTACGCAGTGGGCCCAGTGGGGCCAGTGGGCCGTGATGGCAGGCAGCGGCGGCAGCGGCGGCAGTGGCGGCAGCAGCGGCTGGGGCACTCATAACATAATCGTAATACGCGTGTGCCTTTCTGTCGCGGCGGGGCGGGCGGGGGAAGGTGTGCTCCACTAACAATAAGGTGCAATCAGACGAAATCTGGCGCGCGCAGTACTAGAGGGCGCATAGGGCGGGGCGGGCAGAAAGCTTTTCCATCAGTAATCAGCGGTTATTGGCGGTGACGGGGGGCCGCTGTGTGCGGTTGGTTAGGTATGGGAACGAGACAGACAGACAGACAGACAGACAGACAGACAGACAGACAGAGTTCGGCTGAAGTGCTTCTGCCGCACACAGTGCAAATAATCGGGGCTCGGTGCATTCATTCGCAGCGACCGGTCATGGCTAGTGCCGTCAGCTGCACGCGTTCGCTATTATTGTACAATGGCGTCGCCATAGCCCGCCGCGCGGCCCGCAGCCCGGCGGCCAAAATATAACGTCCGCTGCGCGCCGCCTGCTGGGTAGGCAACCACGACGCAAGCGTGCCGCGCGGGCTGGCCTACCCTGGCATACTCGCCAGGCGCTCCGCACATCGATTGACACGTTTCTTCAAACGTAACTCTGGTGTGGGTCGCGCACTTATTTATGGCAGCAGCCGATATGTCACATGCCATGAGTGGAACACACAGAACAACAACCGCGGCTGGTTCACAATTCATGGCAGGCGGACGGGGGAAAAGCACAGACCGGAGTGCGCGGCGCGGGCCTCTGTTGCAGCCGGCTGGCTGGAATACCCTACTAGCGCACTCTGTGAAACCAGTCTGACTTTTCCCCTCCAAGCGGAAAATAATTTTTTACGAAAACACCTCTGTGGCGCGGAGGGGTGGTGTCTTCCCCGAGGGCTTCGCTCTGTTGGTCCGGGCCGGGGGCAGCCGGGAGCTGCCGGGGGTTTGGCGAGCGTTGTGAGGCGGCAGCTAGCGGCAGCGGTGCAAACTGCTTTGTCTTGTTTGCGTGGACCTTATCAATCCGATCAATGTCCCTGTCCCGTTCGGACCGGAGGGGAACACGCCCTTCCGAGCAACCTTCCCGCATGTCACCGCGAACGCCATGAACATTTTGTGAAATCTCGCGGTATACCTTTGTGGCCCGGCCGACCTGGCTGCGTTGAGTCACCTACGTAGTGGTCGGCTAGTGACGGCAGGTGGGCACGTCGTGTATAAAATGTCTCACTGTTTCTGCGGCGCGTCTGCTGCTGAACCTCCGGTACACACTTCTCCGAAATACACTACTGCTGTGAGGAAAACAGCAGCGGCGGAGCGGTGCTGGCGCCGCCGCTACCTCTGGTAATGTGATTAGACCGGCTGGCATCATCGATTTTCCATACCCGAGCGGGCGGGCGGAGTGAACGCGTCACGCGACGACGCCCGCGCCGGGGTGTTAATATGCATTTCTCATACTTATCCGGAACCGATACAACGACGTCGCCGTCGTCGGTGGGGGCCCCGACGCGGAAGGCCGCCTGACGGCACAATCAGCCGCGGCCGCGGCCGTCGAGTACGTCGTCCTCGTGACGTCCGGAAGGTCAGCGTCGTGACAAACACCGCGCCGCGGCGTAAGTGGCCCGGCCCGCCCCCTCCGGCCCCCTCCGGCCCCCTCCGGCCCCCTCCGGCCGCCTCCCCTCCGCGTGGAGGCGGCAGGGATTGCTATCATCGATTACAGTCAGCCCGCGCCGGGGACCCGGGACCCAGGGACCCCGGGCTGAGCGGAGCGGCGACAACCCCGACTGTGTCGTCTCCCGCCACACATCTGACGCGCATTTGCGGCCGAAGTGCGACGAGCTGTCACCTGGTTTAAAGTTTACCGCTCCGCTCGGCTCCGCTGCTCCCGGCACCGTAAAACGAGCCAGCGAAGCAGAGTTTGGCCAAGTAAACAGCAGGCAGAGGGGGGGGGGGGGGGAGGTGAATGGCCCCAGCCGCACTAGGTGAGTATTTAGCGTCCTCCTGCAGCAAACAAGTCGTACACACGACAACAACATGACCGTGATTCACCCGAGGGAGGACAGGACAGTCCCCAGGTCCCCCGCGGTTCCCGCCGCCGGTCCCCGCCGGCCAGCCGTCCGCCCTTACGCCAAAACGACCCGGATAAACAAATATTATGACGCGCACCCCGCCCCGCCCCCCTTCTCCTCCCTCCCCTTCCTCCCCCTGCCTCTAATCCGTGGTGGTGATGCGCCCCACCAGCGCGGTGCGTATAATTGGCTGAGTTTAGTTTTATGCTCCAATAAATAGCGCCGGAGAGCACTTTATTAATTCTATGGCCGCCGGACCCCCCACCGCGCCGCCGGGGCCCTCGCTGTCTCCGCGTCGTCCCCGGAACAAGAGGAGTCCGGGGGGGGGGGGGCTTCCGTGTATGATTGCCGTGGCTCCTTCATTCAGGCCGCGCTCCACGATCAACAAAATAGTTAGTTGCGAGAGCAAAACGCCTCTTGCTCATTCAAAGTTTCTTCTTGCTATCCCCAAACTCAACGAACAAATTAGGTTATACGTGTTATTTTCTTTGCATGTTCCTAGCGCTTGCGGGACAAAGCGGGTGTGAAATAAGCCGCGGAAAATAATGAAGACCACGCAGCAGAGAGATGGATCGGCAGAGACAACACCACGTCAGCACGGGCCATGGACACGGGCGTGGGCCGCGCACCGCATGGCAGGGATATGAGCAGCGCAAACATTCTCATGAATCATCGGCCGGCGCGGCGGGCTGCGGTGAGGCGCGGCTCGGACGGCATCGCCAGCGGGGCCAGCGGGACAACCGCGTCGCGCGCGCCACCGCAGAAACGGGTTTTTCAATTAATTATTTTAACACGATGAGAACACGGATCAGCTGACGCGGTGGATGGGAGGAGAGGAAAGGGGGAGGGGGCTGAGTGCTGGTGCGTGAGTACGTGTGTGTGTGTGTCAGTGTGTCTGTGAGAGAGAGAGAGAGAGAGAGAGAGAGAGAGAGAGAGAGAGAGAGAGAGAGAGAGAGAGAGAGAGAGAGAGGGGGGGGGGGGGTAACAGCCAGCCCCTATAGCGATGAATTCTTCACGTGGTTAAATTGACTGGAAATGGACCGTGGCCCCCCGTTTGCGAGAGTTTTCCGACCTGCCTTCGGGGCACTCCTATTGAGATGCCCCGTGTATAACCCTTTTGTGGTCCCGGCCGGGCCCCGAAGGGCCGAGGGCGGCCGGGCGGCGGCCGGGGGGCGCACAGCAAGAACCGGAGGCAAAAGGACGACCGGGGCCCCGCGGGGGGTCGGCCTCCAGAGTCCCTCTCGCTGATCAGAAAGGAGAGGGGAGGAGAGAGGAGGAGAGAGCCGGGATGTGGGGCAGGGAAAGGTCTTATCAGAATACTAATATGTGGGTCTGCCGGAGGACGCGCGGCTGTGTGACCAGGGAACTGGAGCAGTCTGAGGGGGGCAGCGGGCAGCGGTGCACGGTAGTACGCGTCGACCATTACACCTGAGTGGGAGGAAAATTATGAGAGCCGCGCGGCCAGCGGCAGGGCACGGCCTGGAGCGGGGCCTGGAGCGGGGCCTGGAGCGGGGCCTGGAGCGGGGCCTGGAGCGGGGCCTGGAGCGGGGCCTGGAGCGGGGCCTGGAGCGGGGCCTGGAGCGGGGCCTGGAGCGGGCCCTGGAGCGGGCCTCTCTGGCGCCACGCCAAACGGGGGAAAAAGTGGTGGTGCCTGCGACTCCTGCGTGCGGTCGCAAGACTCCCCCGTGTCGTCTGCAAGGTCACGGGTCATCCCGCAGGGGAGGGGAAAAACATCCCAATTTTGGCGCGGCGGCGCGGTACTCGAACCCGCGGCGGTAGGTACTCGCCTGCGCTCCAGGACAGTGTCGTGCTTCATGCGCTATTTGGTGTGGCGGTGCGCGCGCGGTGTTCCAGAACGGTGGGCGCGCCTGCCGCCTGCCCATGCACCGCCTTGCTTGCAGCAGACAGCGGCACGAGCATCCTCCGACCCGGCCGCTCCGCTGTCGTCCGCTGTCGTCGCATCCTGTGTGTGTGTGTGTGTGTGTGTGTGTGTGTGTGTGTGTGTGCCCGCAGACCCACATCACCGCGGCTGGCCGTTGATGCACGGCCCCGTAGCGAACCAGAGCGTGGCGCCCTGAGCCGAGCAGCACCGCCTTGTCTTGTATGCATCAACGTCCGCCCCGACAATGTAAAACGGCTTCAAGAAGGCGGTGGCCCTGACCGGCAGGATGAGGCGGCGGCGGCGCCTCGAGTGTGACGGCGTCCTGCACACACACACACACACACACACACACACTCAGGCGCGCGCGCGCGCATTGACTCAGCCGGAACGCACGGCATACATACATATTCCCGCTGCTAGTCCACAGGAGGATGTAGCAGCCCAGTCTGGTCGCGCGCTTGCTTCCCTGAACGAGCGAGGGGGCTAGATCGTCCTGTGCTGGTCCATGCCATGCCGAATAACGACAGGACACCGATTGACTGCAGCATGACGTCCCCCAACTTGGCTGTGCTGGTTGTGCTGGCTGTGCTGGCTGTGCTGGTTGTGCTGGCTGTGCTGGCTGTGCTGGTTGTGCTGGCTGTGCTCTGGCTGTGCTAGCTTTGCTCCGCCCGGCTATGTAATGACTTGGCGCCCCTCTCTGCCTGCTAAAGCGTTCTAACGAGCCCAGCGAGTGCAGCGCGCGCAGCTGTGCATTTGCATCTTATACGGGCGGCGGCAGCAGCGGCGGCTGCAGCGGCGGCAGCAGCAGCGGCTGCAGGGGACGAGCGCCTACGACTGCTGCACACTTCGCCCAGTGTCACGTGGTTTCTGGACGGCCCGAGGCCCGCAGCAACGCACAAAAAGGTCGCGCTGGAGTGGCCTCGACCCCGTCCTTGCCACCGCACCGACCTCTGATGGGCGCCGTGTGAGCGGGGGGTAGGCAACCCGCCGTGCCGCCGTGCCATGCGGCGCAGAGGCACGGCCGCTTCTGAGGGGCCCGGCCCGGAGGAGCCCGGAGGAGCCCGGAGGAGCCCGGAGGAGCCCGGAGGAGCCCGGAGGAGCCCGGAGGAGCCCGGAGGAGCCCGGAGGGGCCCGGAGGTGCCCGGAGGAGCCCGGAGGAGCCCGGAGGAGCCCGGAGGAGCCCGGAGGAGCCCGGAGGAGCCCGGAGGAGCCCGGAGGAGCCCGGAGGAGCACTACGATGTGCGTGCGCGCGTGCGTGCGCGTGGACAGCGGGGCCGTAACCCTGCCCCATGCCCACACCTGGAATGTGCTGGCGCTCGCAGTTCGCGCGCGGAGGCGGCCGGGACGAGGCATTGTGTCGGCACGCGTGTCTCGTGTCGATCATTTCCGCTGCGACCAAAAAAATAAAAAAAAAAAAAAAATAAAAAAAACTTGAAAGAAGGGGAAAAAATATTGGAAAGAGCTTTAAAGGCTTTAAATTTTGAACAATTTGTCATGATTACGCGGAGCAGGCGCAAGGTGTCTGTTTCCTCTCAAAGTGACTTGTACTCCCGGCGACGCGCACCCCACCAACACTCCAGACATTTTCAATTTTGTTCTCCTCTCTCTCCGTCTCTCTCCCTCTCTCTCTCTCTCTCTCTCTCTCTCTCTCTCTCTCTCTCTCTCTCTCTCTCTCTCTCTCTCTCTTTCTCTCTTCTCGTGTACTTCCTTCTATTGTCGCTCGAAAACTCGAGTCTAGGCTCTGTGTAATTGACCGGAAAGACGAGACGAAAGGACAGCGATGGCGGGATCAGAGGGAATCACCGAGTGAGAGAGAGAGAGAGAGAGAGAGAGAGAGAGAGAGAGAGAGAGAGAGAGAGAGAGAGAGAGAGAGAGAGAGAGAGAGAGAGAGAGAGAGAGAGAGAGAGAGGGGGGGTGGGGGCAAGACGGCTTCTAGACGCGGACAGGGGAAGATTCGTGAGGCATCCATGGTTGTGGTAGTATTTCTCATCCACGGCGGTTGCCCGTCTGCGTTTCCTGCCACCGCACTCACGTTTTTTTCTCTCATTATACTCTCCCAATGCTCCATAACCCCCAACCTTCACTACTCCCCCCCCCCCCTCCATCCCATTCAATGATCTATTCTGCGTGTCGTGGCTGAATACAAGCGCCCACTCGCACACACACAAACGGGGCGAGGGGTGGTTTGGCGAAATCTACGATTCTATTCTTTCTTTTCGGCGGATACGTATAGTGAAACTGCCGTTGGGTGCCCGTAGAGAGAAAATGAAGAGTGGAGCATACAGCATACATTATCGCAAACGTTTTGCGCTTATCTCTGGGACGCAAACCGGAGCCAACTGTTTGGCACCACTCATCTTCTTACAACACGCACACACTATGCACAGGTCTCCCTGTAATGACATTCGTTTTACGTATGCAATACACATCCCGGGGCGCATGCAGTATTGTGTGTGTGTTGTGTGTGTGTGTGTGTGTGTGTGTGTGTGTGTGTGTGTGCGGCGGCGGCGGCGGCGGCGGCAGCCAGCAGGTGATTTATACGTCGTGTGTCCCCGCGCGATCAGAGGCATGGCATGGCCCATGGCGCAGCGTGGCCCCATGTCATTCTCATGAGTCACCCGTCGGCCGGACATGGGCGGACACCGGGCGGGGCGTGGTGGGGGCGCGGCGGGGCTGGTCTGCGGCGTGTGCGCGAAAAGCCCCGTGAATGTGCATATGGCTGGTGCACGGCCGGAAGTGCCGGCTCCCCGGTTTTCATTCATAGACTCAATAAATAACACGACCGCGCCGCTGCGCTCTGCATTTCGCGGCGCCCTGCTCGCTCTGCTGCCGTCGGCGCTGCCCTGCGTGCCGCCCCGGCCGCATGGGAACCACTGGCAGCCGATGTGGGAGCAGCGCGACGCATGTCATACTGCATCAGTCATCACGTGTCGCTTTCCGATCGCCCCTCTTCCAAATTTCAAACCAGAGAAAAAAGAAAAAAAAAAGAAAGAAAATATGATGATGAAGAAGAAATAAAAATGGCGAAATGACGGCGTTGTGATGACAGGACTGTCCAGGAATGTGAGCGAGCGTTATTAGAGGGCTCTGCCGAGGACAAACACGAGTGTCCGGGCCCCGCTTTCAATTTCGCGTCGTGCCCCCCCCCCCCCTCAACCTCCCGGGTCCGTCGTAGATACGACGTTTCCGTGGCATAAAGTTTACCGAGGATGAATTCCATGCCGAGCCGAACACACACACACACACACACACACACACACACACACACACACACACACACACACACACACACACACACGCTCATGGATCAGAGATCTGATTGCCGCCCCCCTCCAGTCGCGGCCGTCTCGCATATATTCGTTTTCGCCGATGACAGTTGGCCGTCAAACGGTAAACCGTGGCGCTCGGCGACGCGGCCGACGTTTGTCCCACGGTCGTCTCGTCATCAAACTTTTCAGATGCAGGAATCTTTTTTTTTTTCTTTTTTTTTTTTAAGGTGTAATAACCCCTCGACCTGAGCCGATCGCAGCCGTTTACCCCCGCAGAAGCCTTCGCCTCCGCTCGCCTCCCCGGCAGTGCAAACATGACTCTGCATCCCACGAGGACGACGCTTCGCAGCACGGTGTGTTTTGGGGTCCCGGCGTCGGCGTCCCCTCCTCGCGTGGGGTACCAGGCGGAAGCTACCGATCCGACACGCCCCCCCATTCGTCCCGCCGACTGCAGCTACCGAGTCACCGCCCCCCCCCCCCCCCCCCCCCGCCACCACACCTGCTTGATTGGGAGCAGAACGAGGCGGGCGCTCGGCGCGGGGGGGGGGAGAAGAAAAAAGATATTGCAGTTGATGATGATAGTGCAACACCATTTTACACACAGTCTTGTTGGGCGCTTTCGCGCGCGCATCGCAAGGCAGGGCGCGGTTATTATGTCATTTCGACGCGGCTTCTCTGCAATCAGACACTGTCAGACACGCTCACAAAAAAAGTAAGAGTAAATGAGCTAAAATTGAGTTAAAATTCTTTTAAAGAAAAAAATGCGATTGCGTGCCGTGGGCCTTCGGCTTAAAATCGACATGACCATACTACATGTTGATTTTGCGGGGAAATTTTTGATCGATTTTCTGTAGCCGCACCGCGTGATTTTCTCAGTCAATTTCACCTCGTTGTTTTTGTGAGGGTGCGCGCGCGACAGGACGGATGCCACGAACCAGACTCCGTCCAAGTCGCCCCCGTCGTCACACATACGCGGGGCGTGACATGTGTGATGAACCACCTGGATGTGAGGAAAGTTCCACGCATCGCGGAGAGGAAGTGACGGAGGGCCAAAGGTAAACAGAATGCGGATAGGGACAAGACCGGGTCTACGGACTCCCACGAGGTGCGGGGGTGGCCGGCCCAGCCCAAAGATCTTGTCCGCTCAGCCTAATGCGTTAGTGAAAAGCCGTTTTTTCGCCGCCGGGAAACTGAGTCGTCTCTCCTCCAGTTTTGCGTTTGCGGTACGTAAAATGTCACACGAGCCGTCCGCCTGCAGCCGACACGCCCCCGTAATGAGAGCGGGGGCGGCGCAGGGGGGGGGGGGGGGGGAGGCGGCGGCGGCGGGGGCGGAGCCTCGCGTTGGTGTCCGGGTGCCATGCACAGTGCATCATCACAACTTCGGGGCCTATACCCTTCGCAGAAGTTACTCCGCGCGCGCCAAAAAAAAAAAAAAAAAAAAAAAAAGCGGAGCGTGTTCCCGTTCCCTCCTTCCCTTCTTCTCCTTCCGCTGGTACGTTTCTTGCTGCCGCTCGCTGCTGTAGTGTCTCCTCGCCCGTTTGCTGCGGGCGGACAAGAACATAAGCAGCGCGCAGCGAAATTCAAATATGGGACGTAAGTCGTTTGGAAGGTGAAGTAGCTGGCTTTCGGAGGCCGATCGGTCCAGGCACACACACACACACACACACACACACACACACACACACACAGCCCCGCCACGCGAGCCCCCGGCTCTACCCCCGGGCCACTGTCGACGACTTTCCCGCACTTGCTGCCCCCGCCCGCCTCCAGGTATGTACTGTACTCACAAGTCCCCCTGTCACGGGATCACACAGAGGGCGCTGCGCGCGCGGCGGCAATGGCCCCGGGCGACACACAGCCCCAGAGGGGGCACACATCAGCGCCGACTACCGCAACAAGCCTCCTGGACGGGAATAGGATCGGATTGAAAAGCTGATGTGGACCCTTCACGCCGGTCTGGTCCTAACCAACAAGTTCCCCCTCTCCCCCCCCCCTCTCTCTCTCTCTCTCTCTCTCTCTCTAGACGCGCGTTGGCGTCGGGGTGGAAAGAAAAACGGAGGGCGCGCCCCGCCGACGGTGGCTGCTTGATTTATGGTACTGCCACATCGGCGCTAATTTCTGGCCGTGCGCTAGGCCCCTCCAGCAAGTGCTTAATGATGTCCCATGCGGCCGAAAGCAGACCTCTTTTGCTGTTGCTGCACACTTCCCGGCCGTTCGCCCGGCCGCAGGGGGGAGCTAGGCAGCAGCAGAACAAACCCCCGGCCGAGCCAAACTGTCTGGAGGCCTCGCGGACGGCGCGGGACGGGAGCCTAATTGATTTCGTGATCAGCGCAGCAGCAGGAGAGTAGGGCTGCAGCTGGAGAGGAAGTCGGTAAGCGTCAGCGGGAGAGGAGGGCTGCGGCTGGAGAGGGAGCCCGTAAGCGTCAGCAGGGGAGGAGGCGCTCGGCGGGCTTGGCGGGCTTCGAACCTCTGCTGCTCTCAATCTCAATCTTGGAGAGTGACACCGTCTGCTAACCGCAAAAGAGGAAGTTTCGTCAACAGGAGGTGAAGCTCGGCGGCCCCCAGGAGAGGTGCAGCTGCGCTCGCAAACACACACAATAGCAAAACCGTGATTGGCCAACGATGAATAACGAACGGAAACTAATTGGGTCAGCGGCCGTGCCTGTGCCGCTTTCGAGTGGGCCGAGGAGGTATGACGTGCGGCGCGGGAGCTGCACCTTATGTGCCGGGGGCGGCCGGGGGGCGGCGCTGCGGAAGCGGTCACTCCACGACGATTAATCATGTTAAGGACCTGTATTAGCGGCACTTGATGGATTGCCCGGCCAGACACATATCGGCAGGCCGGCCGGCCGACGTATGGCTGTGAGAGCTGCATGCAGTGCCGCCCGCCGCCGCGCATTAGTCCACATTTTACGTAGCGCGCGCACCGTGTGTCACGGGATCTGCGAACGATTGGGCGCAAGCGGGAGGCGGAAGACGGAGCCGTGCGTGACGCCGGAACGTTTTGTCATCGTGTTACGGCGGCGGAAAACGACAACCCGACGGCGGTCCTCGGCGGGGACCCTCGGCGGGGACCCTCGGCGGGGACCCTCGGCGGGGACCCTCGGCGGGGACCCTCGGCGGGGACCCTCGGCGGGGACCCTCGGCGGGGACCCTCGGCGGGGACCCGGGGGCCAGTGGACCCTCGGCCGAGGACCCGCGAGCAGCACCGGCGTTTCCGTACAAATATAAAAAAAGGGAAAAAAGAGTTGCCTTCCTGGGGGAATAAACCACCCCCTATAAAAACCTGTGTCACGGCGGTGGAAAGCTTGTCGGCGGTGCGTGGCGCGGCCCGCGGGGGTCGCCCCTGCCCTGCCCCGCTTGCCCCCTCCCCACCCTGATACGTATTGGAAACTTTTCCGCGGGGCGAACGCGATGGCCGTGCCACATGGCACCTGCTGCGGTGTGCCTGCTGCTGTTGGGGTCAAGCGGAGAGGGGGGCGGGGCGGGGAGGGGGCGGGGGCTGCTGAAAAGGGTTGAGGGTAACAGCCAGGCCCGGGCGCCGGGCAGCGGGCGTACGTGCGTGCCGGGCAGCCGGGCCGGGCCGGACCGGACCGCCGGCACCCCTTCAAAGACCACGTGAGCGGGGTGGGGTGGCCGCTATGGCCGCCGCTGGCTGACTGAAAGCCGCAATGTTCTGAGCAGCGACGGCCCCCGGCAGCCCCCGGCAGCCCCCGGCCCCCGCGGCCGTGTACAGACGGCCCCGCTTATTATGAGGGCCGAATGAGAGGCGGCCGTCGGCGACCCCCCACGGGGCACCGCGTCACCCTACCGGAATAACGCCCTCCTCGTACGCGGTCAGATTGTATCGGGGACCTCCGGGAGCCCCCGCCGGGGGTCGTCGCAGGAGGCACCGGCGGCGCTACTGCTATCTCGTGGGCACAAAGCAGGCCGTCTGTAGTGTATTGTAGTGCGGCGGGGCGGGGGCCCCCGGCGAGGCCCCCGGCGGCCTCCCGCATATCGAATACAGTACACGGACGTACTGCCGGGGGACCGCAAGGCCACAGGGCGCCACGGAGCGCCACAGGGCGCCACGGGGCGCCACAGGGCGCCACAGGGCGCCACACAGGGCGCCACGGGGTCAGGGTCAGCCTTCTCGGAGAGGAGCGCGTTACACACAGGAAAGGGGAGAGATTGCTTGGAAAGGGCGACGGACGCGACCGCGGGTGGGGGCTGGGCAAAGGGCTCGGCGGGGGCCACCGAGGGCCACCGAGGGCCACCGAGGGCCACCAGGTATAGGGTTACACGGCGTCCGGGAGGGTGCAGGCCGCGCGGGGCTGGCGACGTCAAGCAGGTTGTTACAGAAGTCGCGGAGACGCTGTGAGGCCGCGTGTCACACAGAGGCGCCTGCTCCGACCTAAACGCACTCACGGACAGCATCCTACACACCACTACGCACTCGGGGTTGACTCATTCAAAGAATTCACTCAAACTTTAGGAGAAAAAAAAATCACAAAAAAAATGATACAGATAGATACAGCATTAAAAACTAAACCATCTGGAATTGTTTTTAAACTCGCTGTTCAATTTTTCAAGAAAAATTGACAAGGAGACACACCCTAATTCGACGTTATTCCCCCTGGCTGGCTGGACAAGCGCGGCCCGAGCCAGCCGTTGGAGGTGGGCCGGGCGCGGAAAGCCTCGGCGCGTCCTGCTTCTTTTGTGGCAGTAATCATCGTCCAGATGTAATTTAAGGCTGAGACGGGTCCTCGGGGGCGATAAAAACCGGCCGCCGCCGCCAGCCGCCGCCAGCCGCCTAATCCAATCCTCTGTCATGAAATCGGTTCGGTCTGTCGCGTCGCCGTCGCGATCCTCGTGGGCCCGCATCAACGGGGACCATCACCGAGACCGTCTCACTCGTACCCACAGGCAACGCAGGGGCGTCCGGATGAGCGACGAGGACGGCACGATACCAATCGAATAATACCACGAGTGGGAGAGGGAGAGGGAGAGAGAGAGGGGAGAAGCCGTGAATGCCCACAGAACAAATAAAAGAGCCCTGGACGCAGGCATTGACGCAGAGAGGACTCGCCGGGACCCGCCGGGACCGGACCGGACCGAACCAATATCGGGGAGCCCAGCCGCCCAGCCCAGTCCGCCTATTAAGTTTTGTCACACTAGCACCCCTCTGCCCATGGCTGCCGCCCCCGGGGTATTTATTGGGGGCGAGGCCGGCGATATGAGCGATTGGTCAGTCAGAGCGCGACGCCCGGCCGCCGGGGGCGGCAGCGATCGACACAGAAGAGCCGCCCTGGAGGCGACAAAAAATGCAGCTACGACTTTGTTGCAGTCTTTTGGTGAGTCGTTTGCGCCGACAGAGAGCGCAGTCGCATGCTAACGGCCGAGGGTCCGCCCCCGCCGCCCCCGCCGCCCCCGCCGCCGTCCTTTAGGACTAGACTGCCGGCGGGGCGCACGACAATATGCCCTTCAGGTGCGGCCCAGCCTCCGACGGGGGAGCCATCCCAGTCGCTGCTATTCTTTCGGGCGCGCGGCTCACCGGCGAGGGTCCGGACCGTCGGGGACCATCGGGGACCATCGGGGACCCCTCCCCTCCCCGACGAGGACGAGAGATAAGATCGGCCGCTCCATCGGCATGCACTTTATCGGGGACGGTAGCGACTTTATAAGTTGGCGGTCGGGGCTGCGAACACGCCGCCCTCCCTTACCGCCGCTGCCGCCACTGCCGCCGCGCCGCTGCCACCGCTGCCTCCCCCGGCTCCGGCCATTCGTCCATCCCAGCCCGCGGCCCCGGGGGACCCAGCCCGCCAAAGTGCCCCACGCTCGGCACAGCGCGGCCGGAGCCCGCCGAAGCCCCATCCCGTCCTTTTGGGGGCCAGAAGGGCGGTCAAATAGTGAGGGCCCCGCAGGGGGA